>JASAND010013906.1:0-57613 GCA_030248195.1 Trissonchulus latispiculum
CCTATGTAATATTTGGTAAAAAGCTGGGGTAGGCTAGGGGCTGTCAATTTTTTATTAGATCGAAAACGACGCACGGTCACCTTTCAACTTTTTGCCAAATTTCAAATTCTGAGCTGTAATTGCTGAAGAAGGAAGCAATGCTCAAAAGCCGGAACACTTTTAATATTTAGCACTAGTAACAGTTTACATTTATGGCTGAAAGTTTCAGAATTGGTCAAACCGTAAATCCACCAGGGCTGAAAACCCCTTTTTTGAAAAATCCCAAAAATTTGTACTTTGGCGACCTGTCAAAAACGGTGTATATGAGATATATTGTTGCCCACCCAAACATTTTACTTTGATAGTTGGCTAAAGGTGGGGGGAAAAGTAGCTCTCTCCGACGATGTCGTGCCAACCCGTTCGTAGCTCTCCCCCCCCCTTAAATTGTTGGTCTTCGTTTCATAGAATGCGACACATTCATCATATATAATCCGAGTACACTTCGCTTATGTCTCCCAGTTTTGAGGTCGACAAAACATGGGCAAGAGTATGTACGTAAAGATGTGACGGCTGACATACTCTTCGTATTATAAGCGTGATACAGCCTCTGTACATTAATAACTGAAACCCCCCCCCCCCGCCCTCAAATTGTGTTCTAAAGCTCTTACGAGCGACAAAATTCACGTACGAACTGCTTGTGCTTTTCAGTTTTAGCACACAAGCTTACAGCGAGTGAGTGTACCCCGTTATGACTTTGTACCAATTTGAGGAGGAGGGGTCACAGAATCCAATTTGCGGGAGGGTAGCTGTTAGCGTGCAGAAGATGTGTCATGCTTATTGTACGTAGGTACCTAGCGTGACAGCTGTCATACTCGTATGTCTTATGACTATGTACTCTTGTTGGAAGAAATGCAGTTTTTCGAAATGGCCATCTCTCACCATGAAGCTTTACCCCTTTAGTTAGTTGATTAAGTAGCTGCACTTAGATGGTAGGTAGTTTTGAAATACTAATACATACTGCCTTTGTGGCTGAGAGAGTGGTCAGGAAGCAGATGAAAACATAGTCCTGTCTGCATATTTTCACGACTGCTTGTCTGATGGATGTGAATTTTAGACGAATCTTTAGCGTTAAGCTGTTACTCTGCATAGCGTATATGTAAACTTAAATAATATAATAAATGTTCCACACCCACACCCACAATACCACGAATAAATTTGGCTCATCGCCCGCTGGTCGATCGCGGGCCGACCCAGCCGAACCCCTCTACCAGTTGGCGGCTGGTAAGCTCGTAGGCAGCCGTAGGTATCGAAAGTCGTCAAGGCGTAAGCCCCATACACTAACTCATAAGGTTAAGGTGGTGGTATCCTTTTGTGCAGTGCTTTTGTGGTCATTTTTTGAAACGCTGTAACGTTCGCAATTTTTGGTGTTGGAAAGAGCTTTATACATTTTCTTAAAGCTTATTATATGTACTTTTACATCAGCTTATGAAACCTGCAAGAAATTTTCTGATACTGATTTCTGAACATCGAATTCTCAAAACTGAAGAATCGGCCAAATGTCGTCAAGGCGTCTAAGTATCTGATCAAAACAGGGGTACCCTCTCAGTCGCTCAATGTTTACGTTTTAAGATCGAAGACATAAGCAGTGTGCGTGTGCTCTGCTTCGAGCTTCAGCTCGGATGTATAGTGGTCGAATTTACCTTGTTCATTAGGGTTTAATTTTTTAGTCAGTCGTTAGCTTGAAGCATAGTTTTTGCTATAACAACAGAGCATGGTTAGTGGCACTCTAATCATTATGTACTCTAGTAGGTATATATTTACCTGTTTCCTTATTTCACCTACTTCCACTCAACTTCAAATACGTTTACTGTTAAACGGTCGACACGCATTTCTGCTGAATTCTAAACTAACATTAGCATTACTTCTTTAAATAAATATGGGTAATCGGGATTCAGAAGAGTTGAAAAATCAAGAGCGAATTCAATGATTAACCTTGTCCAAAGCTTGCTTCAAGTCTGCCAGTAAATCGTTTACATCCTCCACACCAACACTAAATGGAAGAGCAAAAATGGAGAAATCAGCGACGGGCCATTTTCAATTTTATTTTCAATACTGTCCTTCCACCTTGCTGAATCATTTTGCCCCGGTAGTGTCGAGAAGGGAGTTGCTAAATTTTTCTGGTGTCGGTTCGGCCGACTTAGCTTTACCTTTTCCGAGAATTATGCTCAAACGACCGACTCTGTTTGTTTTTTAACTTAAAGATGCGGAACATCCTACAAATCGCTCGCATTATAAAATACCATGGAGAGAGAGAGTTGTGATATGAAAGTACTTAGTTGAACTAAAAACAAAAATTCTAATTGAGAAGCGAACTAAAAGGTACCAGTTTTGTTTAACTCTTAACGTTTTGGACGTTGAGAAAATTTTTTATATAATCTTAGTCAAGCTATATTAGTAAGCTTTAGTTATTTTCTGAGGTCGAAGCGGGCGGCACTTTTCCTGCAGGCCCGGTGGGCCGCCACTGCCTAATAGCCTGACATTTGTAACGGGCCGGGTCGGACGTAAATTTCGTATGGCCGGGACGAATTGATCCAGCTCGTGCTCATCTGTACTGAGCAAGCATTAAACTGTATCAACAGTTTTAGTTACTGTTTGCCCAATGATAGATTACTGAAATGAGTTTGAAACGAGTTCGAATGAATCTAAGGTCTGACCAAAAGATGTAGAAAGCGAAATTGTTTTCTTTATATCTCAAAAACGCTTCAAGATAGCTACCACAAAGTATATATTTTCTGAACCGGACTGATGAGATCCTTCTTTTCGTGAAAAAATGTTTTTGAAATTTCCCATGCGATTTTAAAGGGCGCCTCTTTTATATGTCCACAAAAATTGGCACATGGTACTACAGCGATTTTTTCAAGAAAATTTTCCCCTTGTCAGAAAGTCCTACACTGCGAATTTCAACTTTTTTGGATGGAAATTGCGTGAGTATTTCATTTTTTCAATTTTCAAAATCCTTTGACCTTTGCCGCTTTTTCGAATTTGACTGGCTACTACTCGTGACTCGCTCAGTGGAAAAATTTCGATTAGCTTTTCAGGACCGCCTAGGCGTCAGCTTTTATCTGATATTTGTGGTATTTGTGGTATATGTGAGAAATTCTTTAAAAATTCATTGCTGGTGCAATGTATGTCGTAGCCGCGAATACTTTATATTATTGGATACAGCTCAGATTTAACTTTATGATTACGCTATTTTTACTCACTTTTCCTAGAATCGCTATGCCGAAATTTTGGGTCAAAAAGTGGTATTTTTGGAAAAAATCGACATTCAAATTTTGAAATACCACATAGATCAAATCAAAGCTGACGCCTAGGCGGCCTTGAAAAGCTAATCAAAAAATTTTTCCACTGAGCGAGTCACGAGTAGTAGCCAGTCAAATTCGGAAAAGCGGCAAATATCAAAGCATGTTGAAAATCGAAAAACTGGAATAACTTACGCAATTTCCAACCAAAAAAGTTGAATTTCGCAGTGTAGGACTTTCACACAAGTAAAACAGTTTCCTGAAAAAATCGCGGTAGTACCATGTACCAATCTTTGTGGACATATAAAAGCGGCTCCCTTTGAAATCGCACGGGAAATTTCAAAAACATCTTTTCACGAAAAGAAAGATCTCATCAGTCCGGTTTAGAAAATATATACTTTGTAGTAGCTATCTTAAAGCGTTTTTGAAACATAAAGAAAACAATTTCGCTTTCTACATTTTATGGTCAGACTTTAGTGTAAGGGAAGCAGGCATAGGAAAGATTGATAAGCCTGCAATGGGAGTTCAGCTGATGGTCCCGTGGTGTAGTGGTTAGCATGTCTGACTCTAGAGCAGAAGGGCCGTGGTTTGATCCCCGGCGGGACCAATTCTTTACTTTCAATCCTGAATGAAAAGCTGAACCTCCCTCTTCCCTTCTCTCTTCTAGGTCCTGGTTTCGTGGGTACGAGGGTGCCTGACGCCTCCCGTTCGGGCTTGTCCTTGGTTTCTTCCTGATCCACCAGCCCTGGTAGAAGCGCTACATGTGGCGAGGCTGCCAGGAGGACCCGGATTGGACTCCTGTCTCCGGTCCCCCAGTAGCTGCTTCTGGTTGGTTGGATCTAAAGGGGTCTGGAACGTGTGTCGGGGGAGCACGGATCCCTTGGGCTCAGAATGCCCTGCGCTGGATGCGCTCTCGGTTCGATTCCGAGTTGAGTAAGCCGCGGGACGCGTCTTAAAGAAACCCGGGGGAGATGTAAGGGAAGCAGGCATAGGAAAGATTGATAAGCCTGCAATGGGAGTTCAGCTGATGGTCCCGTGGTGTAGTGGTTAGCATGTCTGCTCCGGAGTCAGAAGGGCCGTGGTTCGATCCCCGGCGGGACCAATTCTTTAGTCCTGGTTTCGTGGGTACGAGGGTGCCTGACGCCTCCCGTCTTGGGCTTGTCCTTGGTTTCTTCCTGATCCGCCAGCCCTGGTAGAAGCGCTACATTAGTACCTTAATCGGATCAAACCATCAGTGATACGAGCGCGAAGTCTATCGGCATCAGAGAGCACCATTGGTCCATGAGTCATACTGGCTGGATGCTGTATCAAACTGTCTGTACCGCCCAGTGACACGGCCAAGTTGATAATGCGAACACTCTATAAAATCAAGTACATATTAAATGCTGAGCCGGCAGCGCAGTGGGTTCTTTCCTTGTTCCTTTGTCTCTTATGTTCGGATCACTTAGTCGGCGTAAAAGCACAATAGTGTGGTGTTGTGTAACGTGACTATCCCAATTCCTAACTTGTGTAAGAAAAGCCAGCCTGTTGCTGACTTGTTTTCTTGATCCGCTTATAACTTAAAAACCAGCACAACAGCTCCATATATGAATGTTCATGTACCTTCTTGTTGTAAGAATGAATGATTCGCAGGCTTAGCCTATTGATACGTCTTGTGGATCTTGAATGAATTAGGGAGCACAATGATTTGCACTCAGCAAGTTTAAATCTACCTCAACTAGAGTTTTGGCGGCCTCAAAGCTTTTCATTTCAAACGCTATCACACCACCGGAGTTCTTCATCTGCTTTATGTAGATATCATGGTTTGGATGTGAAGGCAATCCTGGATAGAAGACGCGAGACACCTAAATGATGCAAAACATCGGAAAGTTTTTTTAACTCGTTTAATACGTACGTACGTCTTAGTAATCAAATATTGGTGCAAAGGTGCTTTTCCAATTAGTTTTTAGTGTACTCGAACTAGCAAATAAACTACTAAAAGCACCTGAGCAAATATATCAACTAAAAGGTGACTGGATCCACTCCCGCTTTTTAAAGAAATTATTGGCACTTTGCAACAGCTTATTTAATTCAGTATATATTCTCCAGCCTATTTAGCAAGGCATGAAGTCAAACATCAATCTAGATCAATTGTGAATATAAAACATAAATACTCAGTGAAACGTGCTTTAGGATGATTCTCCAAGAAATGTGCAATAGCGAAGCCACTTTGAGAGTGCTTCTCCATTCTCAGCGGCAGCGTTTTGATTCCACGAACAAGCAGATAGGAATCATAGGAACTCTAAAACATTTGGATACATGAATGGTATCAGGTAAGGTGCTCTTAAAATTATTTGTAAACAAAATATAACAAAAAAATAACCATTCATCCTATGTCCACATTAATTTCCTGGGCAACAAAATGTAAAATGCCAGAGAAGCTGAAGCTTCAAGAAAAAAGCAATAACGCCAAGATGGTAATACCACACCTGGTGTACGGTTTGGTCATTAAGCACATAATTTAAACCAAAAAATCTGCTGAAACAGAATAATATATACCAAATAAGTTCCATTGGTGCTTTGAAATTTCTTCAGCCGTTTCCAAAGACTAACATTTCTGACAGTAACGCAACCGGCAATAATATCTACATGACCACCAAGAAACTTTGAACTGAAATAAACATACGCCAAGTAATATAAATAACATTCATAATGTAAAGATTATTGTATTCCGTTGAAAAGTTGAGAAAAGTATGATGTAGTTCGGATTCTGATATTCCATATTCTGATGTACATTGCTGTCTATTCAGAAGTGGTAAGAGTTCGGAACAATAATTGGATTTTGTGCTCAAGTGTCAGCTGTCAGTCGGTTGCAGTGATAATAATTCCTCAAAACTGTTGTCTTTATAAATATGGTTTATGATAGTGATGGAATAGTGCCTGGCCGAGTCAATGAGGCACCTCAGCTACGCTATGCCTATTGACATATAACATTACATTGCAATTGAATTATAATTTGAAATCTTTCATTTGATTGTTTCCTGTGTTCTACTTGAGGCTTAACCTTTAGACTGTAAGTAGTTACCAGCTATGCATGCTTAAGTCTACTCCAAACGACAGTGGTTGTTGAAGAATAGGCGACGCAAAGGTTGCATCCACCATCACATATCTTTCTTTATCGGGACTAGATAATTTCCCCAGTCCTTCCAAATCCACCAGTCTCACATTTGGATTAGCAGGTGTTTCAGCCAAGATAAGCTAAAAGTTCAAAGTATTTGCAGATTCTAACAACACCAAAACTTTCTGGACTTTATCCAACCCAGGCATACATTATTGACTCGTCGGTAAATGGGCATCACCACGGTGGTAGGTACCAGGAGCCTGTTTAGAAGGATTCCACGGATGCAGTTATTAGTTGAGGTGACACTCCTGGCTCTACGGCTACGAATCCGGGGATGAGCACCAGCACCCTAATGCCTATGGCAAGACATAGACATCTCCAGGGATAAACCGTTACCTTTTTACGTTTACCTTATCGTTCTTACGAGTCGAATGTACAATGGGCTAAATATTACCGCAAGCTGTGCAAGCAATAGTCATCCACTTGCTACGGACTGATCGACGCTAAAACCTGGTTTACACTATCAAACTTTCATGTGATTTTATCAGATGGAACAAATATCAGAGGAAACTTTTTTCATCCAACCGGTAGTTTACACTGTTCACCAAACAAGCAAGAGTTTGCGTCTGATAATGATACAGTGTCCAATGAGATTCAATGTCTGTTGCTTCAAGCCAGCTTTCTTTAAAATGAAGCTTTACGACTGGTCAGTTTTCATTTCCATTTCAATTTCCATTTTGATCCAACAAACAATTTCTTGTCAGAGCTGAGTCAGTTAGTCGTTTACATCCGAGAATTTTGTCTGACATTTATTGGAGGAAAATTTTCATCTGACAAAGTCAGACAAAAGTTTGATAGTGTAAACCCCCTTCACTTTACTAACATCATCGGTGTGGATGGGCAAAAAACCGCGGGTAGGGTAGGGTCCGGTTACCAAGCTAAAATACCAAATACTCTCAAACGTTTTGCAAAAAATGTGGACTAAGGCGATTTAAAGTAAAATTTTAGGCTGTATTTAGGCATTTCTGTAAGGATATTGGGATTTGGAAAAGACCAAGAATGTGTAAGTAGGGTCGGCGGCGGGTGGATTTGGTGAGAGCCCCCTTGCACATCTCTGACTAACTTCATGGATTTTAACATACAGCATTTTAATTACATTGCAATATTATCTAATTATAGACAATGGTTATACAGAACAGCACTTCTTCGTTGCGTATTTAATTCAACCGCCTCGAAAACGTGATTTGAAATGGTTGAAACAAGAGATGTTTGCTCAAATCTCCCCTAGGTATACTTGTCGTCGTACGTATCTTCAGCGGTGTACTGGATTAATGTATAACTTTACTCAATTCATCTATAAATTGGGATGCATCAAAATAAGTTGAGACGGTCTGCATGATTTCACGTCTTCAATACAACTGTTACTTAATAGTATATACCTTAGTATTTGCCCTTAGGGCGTTCTTGAAACCTTCTACGCCTTCAGCAATATCGACCCAGGTTATTTCCACACCAAAATTAGCAATAGTGTTGTTGATAAACGCTTCGCCACCAGTAAAGCAAGGTCGCTGAGCTATCTATAAAACATAGCTAGCAAACTTTGATTTGGGATTGCGGGCTAAGTTTGTATAGCGGAGCAGACCTTATTATACCGAGACACAACTTTCGATTCATAGGTTTGGAGTACTCGCATCCTCTAAAATTCGACTGGATACATCCTTCTCTCTGTGTTGTCGCATACTGGTCCATAAATCTTGTTTTTGCGAAGGACTTGGGGAATATTTCATATTTGAAAACCAAATAGTCCGAATATTTGGCGGCCAAAGGCTTACGGTTCCACTCCATACGTGTGATTGGATTTGGGGGCTTTTCTCCCAGAACTGGAGCACACTCTTCCAGAGAGGCCGTTCCCCCCCAGATTGTAGAGTTTTTGGAAAAACTGGAAACTTCCGTTTTTTAGCAATTTTACATGCAGTTTTGCGTAAGCTCAAGCTGACGTCTTATGTTCGGTACATTGAGCTGATGAAGAGTTGATTTGAAAAAACGTGTTTTTAGAAGTTTTCGGAACTGGTTTCTTATATTCGCATATTAACACTTAATAATTTTGAATATTGGTAAAAAATAGTGAAAAGTAATAAAATAAGCAAGTTACAATACCCTCTTATCTTTAAAAACATTTAAATTTTGTGCTACTTAGAAAAAATCAGAAGAAACAAATGGAAGCAAAACTTAAAAATTTGAAAAATTCAAAAGCATAAGAATATACAAGAAAATATTACAAATTTCTTTGAAAGAAGAAAGAAAAAGAAGACAATCTTTCATTGTAATTTCACAGACTACACCTTACAGACCCCATAACTTTTACAACATCACAATGAGGGATTTCACAAACATGAACTGTAATAGAACTGTAAATGCATTGAAAATGCTGATTTTTTTACTGAACTACTCCAGTGTGTAAGTATATGTTGTAGCAAAGCAGTCCAATTGGCATTGTAGTACAATGCCAACAAATTTTGGCATAGTAGTACAACGTTGGAAAACTAGTACAACGCTCGTTTCAAAGCAGCGTTGGACTACTTTTCCAAGTAATTCTGGCATTGTACTACAATGCCAAGACCTCTTGGAAAAGTAGTATAACGCTTGTCCAACAACAAGACCATTTACTTTGACGCTAATCCTGAATGTCTCATGCTCAAATCTCAAGCTCCACGTGCCGCAATAAATGAAAGCAATAGCAATGATAATGGACTAATAAATGAAGATAAATACATTCAGAAAATTTAAGTACAATTTGCTTGACATGGTTAATAAAACATGAGTGGCTTTAAACAAGTTTAAGGAAAACAAAGGAGATACATCAAGAAAAATGACATTAAAATAAATAGTGAGACTTGACATAATTATATAATAAAAGTTGAACTTATGTAAAAAGGTTGCACCAACTGAACCCCTTAAGATTTGTTGCATCAAACAATCAGGATTAGCGTCAAAGTAAACGCTCTTGTTGTTGGACAAGCGGTGTACTACGTTTCCAAAGAGGTCTTGGTATTGTAGTACAATGCCAGAATTACTTGGAAAAGTAGTCCAACGCTGCTTCGAAACGAACGTTGTACTAGTTTTCCAACGTTGTACTACTATGCCAAAATTTGTTGGCATTGTACTACAATGGCAATTGGACTACTTTGCTACAACATATATACTGGACTAGTTCAGTTCCGAACTGAACTGAGTTACACACCGGACTACGACATATATACCTGCTCTCAGCACGTATGATAATTTAGCACTTTAGACAATGGAAAAGGTTACTAGAGTGTACCAAATGATCCCCAGCCTTCAAAAAACACATCAGAACAGAACTAAAGGCGGCTAATCCTGACGAAAAGAGGATGGTCCCTGAGCCGCCTTCCATTTCACTTATTAGTATCTCAGCTGTCTGTCCAGTAGGATTGCCGAGGCGTTGGTAAATGTAGTTTTCATGACCGCCCTTAAACAGAAACAACTTGTTTTTACTCACATGCACAAGACCACCGCTGTACAAAACCATCAGGCAATCGCAATATCATAAGCAGAACTTGCTTTCTTACTCGTCGATCAAATATTCATTTCCTTTCAAAACTTTCTGCGATTTTACAAATGGATACGGCAAGGTTAACTTTCAAAATTCAATTCACACTTCCAATTGAAATCTGTGTTTATTAGCATCTACAAAAATACAAATTACAAATTACAATATTAAAAAGCCATCACAGGATTTCTACGTACTACAAAATGTCTTTATATACCTATATATATTTGTATTTATATTATTTATATATATATGTGTATGTATTTATATTTATGCCTATCTATCTATCATCCTGAATATGATATCATGCCCTTCATGTTTGAATTTTAAAAAAAAGCACTTGAATTCAACGACATTGAAAGTACAGCCTTCCCATTGATGAATAGCAGTTCTTGGATTGAAATGATGATGGTACGAACTACGAACGAAGTCCATTACCATTAATGAGGACACTTTTTAGATAATATAGTAATTCTGCTGATTATAGCTGTTAACCAGCATTTGAGCTTTATGTAACAAATATGTAATTTTAAGAAATATTGCATGCAACATTAAATGTTAATTTGCTTCTGTAAAATTAGCATAATCATAATTTTCGAGTGCATGAGAGGTAGCAAAACTTAAAAGATTCCGACGTCATATAATACTTTCCGTCTATAATAATTGTATCCCCCGGGAGATTGACCCTTTCTAAAAAAGTTAGCTAGGAGGAACCAACACTATATATGGAGAGAATATTATACGACTGGGCCCACCCTCAGTCTGTTTGTTCACCAGGTAACATGAATCTGACATAAAATTGAACATCTTTCTCGACTTGGCATTTGACAATGCTATTCAATTACGTCAAATGAAATAGAAGAAAATAATAAAATAGAATAATCACATGCTGTTGTAAAAATAAATTGCACACTTCACTGCAGCACAAGTGGACAAGGGAGGGGGAAGGGGGAAATTTTCCGCTCGGCGAAGGAGTCCTGAATTTGTTCCAACAAGGGGAAAGAAAATTGCCCACAAGGGATAAGAGAATTGCCCAAAAATATGTTTTACAACCAAAATTTCCAGACATTTTTCGGCTAAAACCTCCGAAAAACGTTGTTTTTGCTAAAAATAGCCGTTTTTGTTACAAAACCGCTAAAACAACAGAAATATCGCTTTCAAATGAAGGCTTAAAAATTCCACAAGGAATACCCAAATTTGCCTCCACGAGGGTCCTAGAGATCTGACTGCAGTACTATAAGTATGTGAAGTAGCCTTTTGACCAAATTGCTAAAACATCAACCTAAATGTACGTTCGACAAGCCTGCAGAAGAGATTTAACGACAAATCATAAGTTTGATGTCACTGGATAGTCTTCAATTTCTAGTAATGTGCGGTAACTTTCCTTTTAATTTGTAGTTGTAAGGTTAATGAGGAATCAGCGTTTGAAATTTCATATTTCTGCCATAGAGAATGTACATTTGTCAGCATATGTGACGCAGTCACGTGACCAATTTGAGTCTTTTGTGCAGTAGAGACATACATCTTACGTGTTAAATCTATGAAATTTCAAACGCTGGTTTCTCATTAACCTTACAACAACAAATTAAAAGGAACGTTACTGCATATACTACAAATTGAGGGCATTCCAGTGACATCAAAATTATAAGTGTAGTTAAATCTCATCTGCTGACATACGCTGATACGTATGCTGCTTCACCGTATGCTGGAATCCAAAAAGGGCAAAATTTCTTTACTGAGAAATTATAAGATGCATAATTTGAAAAATGTTTAGCTGTTTAGTAAATGACTAGTTGGTCCCAAAAAGATTCATTTTACGGCTCACTGAATATATACTTTCTCAGACTTCGGGGCTAACTTAAAAATATCTAACTTTTATCTTTCCCTAGCCGTTCTTCTTACTGTAAAACTGTTTTAAATAATATTTATAATAGCAATTTTAAGCTTTACTCTGGCATTAGTATTAATTAACTTTCAAGTATGAATAATTACTAACTTCATTAAGAATATCCAAATAATGCTGAACGGATTCGTTCTTATAAACTGAACTGTGATAAATAGGAATGGTTATCGGTTGGACTGAAGATGATATAGGAGGCAATCTGGATTTCAGTATTCTAGTGGATACATTGAGTTTGCGAAAATCAAGTGATTCGCAATTGACCTCGTCTTCACCATAGTTTTTTGCAGGATTCCAGTGAGAACTGAAATTACAAAACATTATTGTAGAAAATGAATATTTATATAAAAAATTCCTGAAAATTTGAATCAAGTGTTCTTAGTCTTACAAACTTGTACATAGCTGCACTGGTATTAGTCTCATCTTGCAATTTGCTTCAGGATTAGAAAAAACAAGAGGAATAGTAGAAGAATTAGAGGGATGGTAGCTTGGGGTTATCTACAGTCTAAGTAATTTCTTCTTATTTGGTCGTTTTACCAATTTTATTTGCTGCCATCCGACAGACGACGGAGTGGTTCATCCACCAATACTGAAAGACAGGCTTTTATTCGAACATCGACGATAGTATGGCGAGATGTACAGTCTATTATTTCTCAATTTGTAGCAGTCTAATTTTTGGAATCCTGACAGATGTCAATTTTGAGTGTACAAGTTTGAGTGTATGCAAAATATGTAAATGTGTAAATATGCAAATAGCAGATATGTAATCGGAGACATTTCCAGGAACATAAAGGTTAAAATTTTGAAGACTTCTAGCATTATTAGAAATCTCAAAATAATAGCAGGTATACAAGCAAGCACAATAATAAAAAGAAAAGACAAAATGAAGGCAACTACCAGTTCACGGATCCCGAAACATACGCTGATGCATTTTTAATAGTAATCAACAAGCAATAGTTGTATGCAAAAATGATCTCGGTTTGTGCAGAGATCCACCGAATTTGAAAATTGTTGTCCTTCGGTAACAATAGACCTGCTGCGAGGAAGATTTTAGGTCTATCGAGTGATTTTTGCAGAAATGATAACATGAGGGACGGAAACGAACATTGGGTATTACCTTAGCTTGATGTTTTTTCATACTTGGACAAAATTGATAAGCGCGCATAAGCTATTTATCTCGTCTGACAGAACCAATTTCAACTGAATTTTCGGTTTCTGTATCTATTGCAAATGCAGATTTCTTCGTCTTACAGGTATTTTGACAAAATTGAGCAAGGGGAGACTTAATAATCATCAAACAATGCTTTTGTAGCTACTCTAAAACTAGAAGCTGCAATTTTTTGAACAAAACGAAACTGAAACTGAAGCACGACTGAAACTTAAGCTGATACTCATTACTATCGGTATCCGTCCATATAATATGCTATTATTTATTTGAAACTAATTCTGAAACAAAAATCGCCTGAGAAGACAGCAACTGGAGAAGACTTTATTACTTCTGTTCTACTCAACTGTAAGCAACAAATGCACTTAGTTGCAAACAACAACGCAAATGTGGCTTTTCTGCAGAAAAATAATTTGCATAATATCAATGTGCATTGAAAGACTGCAGCGACATGTGCATTTTATGCAAAATACTGTAAATATCATTGCAAGCATGTAAGTCCTTCAAAACTGATGATAATAGACCTGCTGCGCCTCGGCGCAGCAGCAAAAACAAAATTTGGGCAACGTCGGCCCTTAATTGATAAAGCGCATACAGCATATAAGGTTAGATATAAATACCTCATTGCTTTGTTTGCGCTGACACGGCCAACAAATACCAATAAAAAATGACACTATAACAAATTCGTAAAGCAGCTTATCAAATTTCAGTAAAAAATAAAGGTAGTAATGCGAGCTCCGTTTGACTATTTTGAAATCAAGCCTGGAGAAATTTAAAGAAACACTAGCTTCTCGTTTAATGCAAAACAAATGCATGTGTAGCGACAGAGACAGAGACAGACGATTTTGGGTTCTACTAAGCTCCAAATAAATAATTAATTAATGTTTAAAATGTAGTCTTAACAATAATGCGCGGAAAATATTCCAGCAATTTTGAGGCATTACCATGTTGGCATCGATGTTGGATGGTTGCCAAGTAATTGTAGTTGTTTACCACCTTAGATGAGATTATTATTGTGAGGGATTCATCTTCCCGATAAACACCTCTTTGTATCTAATATTAGGAATTTCCAAATTGTCCAAATTTAGCCTTGGGCAAAATCTTTCGGAGTTGGCTAAGTGATCATCAAAGTTCTCATGCTCTCTGCCAGAGAAAAAGGGCATATTTTGGTATGTCGGTAATTCCTGATTGTGCAGCGCCCGCAGTTCTTCACAGAACAGTTAACTGTTCCTCTAAACGTACAGTGTGGTTTGAAACTGGACTCATGGAAGACTGATGACCCTTTTCCTTTCGTGCCTTTAAATCAGAAATCATCGTAATATGATGTTGCAATTCCATTGATTCTTCAATAGTTTGATCATCGTCGTCCGCTTACTCTCCAGTACATATCGCTTAATTTTTGGGCGTACTCTTCAAGACTCTTGGACTTGCTGCTAACAGTCGTTGGTGTAGTAGTCTCATCATGCAGAACTTCGTCACACACGGTTAAAAGTCTCTGCGCGAATCCTTGTAGCATGGCGTTGATGTTTTAGCAACAGTAGTTGTTTTGACATTGTTAAGGCAGTGTATGGTGTCTCATGGCGCTCCAAGTGTTGTGATAGGACATAGAAGTTATCACAAAGAAAATTATAAAGTTAAATAGTTTCTTGGAACAGTTCAGTTTAAGTTGAACTGAAGACTTCATAGAAATCGTTCGCCTTTCATTACGATCATATCACATATAATACCTTTTAGCAGTATGATCAAAGACAAGGAGTTTTTATATTTTTCAGTTATAATCAATGATTTTCATAGGATCAGCTCCGCTGAAGTGTCCGCTCTGCGCTGCTCAGAATACAGATCGAGACATTCTTCAAATTGAATTTTACTTTTATAATTATGGCAATATAACACAATAACAACTGCTGCGATTTAAAAAATCAGCCAGTTTGTTTGTCTCGGAAATCATGAATGCTGTGGAGCTTATGAAACTAGTCAGATTCTGAAGTCCCAGCAGAACAATATGCTATATACCAAGGAAATTTCTTGAGTAGATATTTTTTATCTCGCCTGGAGGCGAGATATTTGTGATCAAATTTGGCCCTTTTGAACCGTTTTGTCGCTCGGCTCAAATTGTGTCATATGCTTATCAGTACGTGGCTGTTTTTCTTCGGAAGGGACACTAGCAGACAGTTTTACTCAAGAATTTTAAATTTTAGTATCATTTCCCTCACCTATTCAAATTCAAATTATTATTATTCAAAAAATGAAAATTATAACTTTTACTGAAAATTTAGTTTCCACAAATGAATATTCTTTCTTGGGTTTGATTCACCCTTTAGTTGAAGAAAATGTTCTGGATCTCTCCTAAATATGCAAATTAGTTTCTACTGCGGTGGCCTTAGTAAGCATTGAGCAGAGATGAAGATCAATTTGAGATTTTAAGGTGGTTATTCCTTTAGGGAACATATTGTTGGTTGACGGTTCAAATCAAAATAAAATTTGATGAAACTTTCTAAAATAAGTTCTTTTAGCAATCTAACATTCTCCACGCAATCCCGCTTCAAAACTTTGACGTCTCCGTTGAGGGCGGTTTTTGCCGATTTCTGATACTTTGACTGTAGCTGCACAGCTATAATTATATTAATTCGAAAGATCCTGTTGAGCTCTACATTTGTACTTTTTAAGCACCTTTCTAACTTTTCGCTAGGTAAGTTGCTAGCTTTTCTCTACCGTGAAATATAGCCGATTTTCTTATTTTGGCGTTGAAAACTTGTCATTCTTGCAGAAATCAAATAATCCGCCATTTTTTGAGATACACAAGCCGTATACGGGTGTCAATTTGAAGGTCTCGTCGAGGCGGATTAACCGTGCCGTTATAATCTTTTAAGTGCTATCCCGTACGCTGTTTTCATAAAAACTGTAGTTTTTTGCAAAAACATGACCAAATTTTTCCAGCGATTGTGGAGCAACGTGTTTTACGCAAAAATAGCCAGGGACTCTTTTTAGTAGCCCCGATTGCTGCTTTCTAGCTAAAGTTGTCGCTTGCCAAAGTTGGGAAAGTAGGTAAAATCCAGGTTGCGCATACATTTTAGCTAATTTCTTTATAACGGAGAGCGGTTTCATAATAATTAAGAAAAGACCCCAGCTATTTGATAGTAGAATCGAATGATGTGGCCGATGCCTTCAAACAAATTTACTTTAGTCTGCAAAAATCTGGAAAATTAAATTACTCCTAAAATGCAAGCTCCATTTTAATATAAAAATGGCTCCTTAAGTGCAATGAATAAATGAGTAATAAGGGTTAAACGTTGATATCTTCAAAAGGAATCATCACCTTAGGCAAAATGGTTCTTTGTGAGTAAGCAGAAGAAAGATAAAGAAATTCTTAGTATGAATTGCCATTACCAGAAAATTAGCTATGAATGGTACAACTGCTGTGTTGTTTTTGAGCAAAGATATAGTGAACCAGGAACGACAGTGATGGGCAAACGAAATGCGTAAACGTAACTGTATGTACACATGTGTGAATTTCAAGGTCTACTCTGTCCGGTGATGTGGCTCAAGCCTTTTATTTATACTTCATTTACATTCAGCACAATAATAAACATTATAAACAGCTAATTCCCAGCTTGCTTGTTGGAAATTCTGCTGCTACAATGATTCTTCCTTTTTCGGCGAAAACATTACAGAATGCCTTGGACGTTTAGACCATCTTAAAACAGCGGATGTCAATTCTAGCTCTAGCTTTTCATGGATTTAAAATTAAAATGCTAACAGTGAGGAACAAGAAGAAAAAAACAAACAGAAAAACAATAAAGACGAAGCAGAACAGGGAAATGAAGGAAAACAAGAACAAAAAGAAATAGATCATCTAATTTTCGACTCGCAATTTATTAAATATGCTCGTCTGCCTTTCCAAACAGTATTGCATAGTTTGCATAGTTCCTGCCACCTATGTTAATACACTGTTCCAGCTTTATGTTAAACGGGATTGTGTCCAGGATAGTTGCAATGACAAGTGCCAATCAAAGTTGGCAACCTTCTTCAGCACATATATCAGCAGCTAGAATGTGGCCAGTCGTGCAGACAAAGGTCGCTACCTTTTTGCCTCCTAGAGAGCGACCATGCGAACCCATTCCCGTGTAATGTGTAGTTTATTTTGTGCCAGCCTTTTCTCTCGCTGTACTGTGAAAAGTTCTAACACCTGTTACCAAATTTATTTGTAATTTTATAATGTTTGAAAAACGGCGACTGAGACAACCATGAAGTGGTCCACTAGACGTGGAGGGCAGTGCAACATCCAGGCAGCTACAAATTTAATTTGCAAACCTGGAGCTTGTAACTTTTTCAAGGCAAGCAACAAACTTAACAAAATCCAATGAATTTATTTGTAAAAATAATAACGACTTTCATTGAATATTAACATGCAACTTTAAGTTTAGTATATGGAACACCACTGGATTGCAGATGCATTCTTTCATCTCAACTTGACAGTGAATCAATTACAGGGTAACAAAACGCTCGTCTTTTTCTGCAATGACTCACACCTTGTCTGCGATGGGGTCGACACTCTGCCTGATAAAGTGTTGGTAAGACGTACACTTTAATAAGTAGAATGATACTACACGAGAAAAACAGTAGTTCGATGTGAAGTCGTTACGATGTTCTCACGTACGAGAACGAATCTACAGTTGTGCATCATAACTTATTATAATAGCAGTAGCAGGCTACAAAGTTAGCACGAACAGATCACAACAGTAACTATATTTTTGAGGTAATTTAACAGATTCTTCTACACTATCCCCTCTATTAAGAGTCAAATGGGTCTGAAAAAGTCTCCTGTATGAGGGTCAAAGCTAATGGTTTGCGCCTGGCACGAGTGGATCTTCTGACAATCATAGTTTGGCGACGGGCCGCTTGTTGTTGTCCGAAAGGTACTTCAGGTAACCCTTTGGCATATCTGATTGTATCCCAATTCGTATCACCTTCGATGTCGCTAACAATGTTTGCCTTGGTATCACTTTCTGACCATTGAACACCAGTTGGACTTGAACATTCCCTTTTCGACTCTTTAGCTCGAGCCATGGTTGAGCTTTGAACTTTCTTTAGTAGTGCGAAATTGACGACTTTCCTTTTTCTTGGTTTACCTTCGTGCTGAATGCGATAAGCGTCGTTCGATAGGCGCTTAACGACAACGTAAGGGCCTTCCCAGGGTTTCCCAAACTTTGTACGCTGCCTGACGAAAAGCCAAACTTTATCATTCTCTTGAAAAGGTTCACCATGAACGACCACGTCGTGGTAGTCTTTTTGTCTTTGCTGAGCAACTGACAAGTTCCGTCTGGTAGATTCATAGGCATCGCACAATTCTTTACGGACGCCTTCGACAAATTCGGCATGGCTCTTTGGTTGAACTGTATCTGGGGTACCGCATAAATCGGCATCCACGGGCAAACGGCATTCCCGCCCGAACATCAAATAAGCGGGAGAATACTTTGTAGAGGAATGCCTACTTGTACGATATGCCGATAGAGAATAGGGTAGTTTGAGGTCCCAATCCCTGGGGCAATCGTCCAGCATAGATTGAAGCAGTTGGCGTAAAGTGCGGTTCATCCTTTCTACCAGGCCTTGAGATCTAGGATAGCCAGCTGAACTGCGAAGCCTCGGGCACCCTAGAAGTTTTGACAAGTCTTTAAACAACGAATTTTCGAACTCTCGTCCTTGATCTGAACGGATTCTGCGTGGTACACCGTATCTGAGAACGAACGACTCGACAAAAGCTTTAGCCACCGTTGAAGCTTCTTTGGACTTTAAGGGGACCGCTTCCGACCATTTGGTGAAGCGATCAATCATCACCAAAACATATTTGTGGCCATTTCTCGAAGCCGGTTGTATTGGTCCTATCAGGTCAATCATTACTTCATCCAACGGCGCGCTGACTTCTGTGAGATTCATTGGTGCTCTGTTCAACCGCCCCAGTTTGCTCTGCTGACAAATCTGACAAGACCGACAGAACTCCTCTACGTCCCTGGACCAACCAGGCCAATAAAAGCGGTCAACTACACGACGTAGAGTTCTGTCTTTACCGAAATGACCGGACATGGAGGATCCATGCACTTCAGCCAAAACGGAAGGAACCACCGTTCTGGGAACCACAACTTGATAGTGGCTGCTGTGTCCGCTGTCGTCTTCCCATTTCCTGTACAATACGTCTTGACGCAATAGGAGCCTATCCCATTGATTCAGTAGCACTCGCCTTTGAGTACTAGGTAACTGTAATGGTTGACGATCAGGTTTGCTAAGGCCATTACGCAGCCGGTCTTTTACCAACTTTATTTCGTCGTCATCATCTTGGTATCGTCCTATCAAAGCCCAATTTATAGGTTCTTTGTGGTTCTCAGAATTGAATAAGTCTTCAACATTTCCCACAAAATCAGATTCGTCGTGTTCTCTTTCTTTGCAAATAAGGCAACGGCAAGTCGGAATCCTCGACAAGCCGTCTGCATTTACATGCTTCCTACCAGGGCGTACGACTACAGTAAAGTTGTACTCGGCCAGCTGATCCTTCCATCGACCTAGCTGACCGTCCAGATCCTTGAATCTGTCAAGAGATTTCAGAGCTGAGTGATCAGTCCTCAAATCAAACTCACGGCCGTAAAGGTAATGACGGAAGTGTTTCAAGAAGTAGACAGCTGCCAATAATTCTTTTCTGGTTGTGCAATACTTTCTTTCCGCTTTCGAGAGAGTCCTGCTTCCATAAGCTATCGTTCTCTCCACTCCGCCTTGAATTTGGCTTAACTCGGCACCGATGCCTTTGTCGGATGCATCAGTATCGAGAACAAACTTTGCATTCCGATCATCGAGTGGAAACGCCAAAACCGGTCCCGTGCATAGCTTTTGTTTCATTAAATCAAATGCCACTTGTTGCTCTTCTTTCCACAAGAAGCATTCGCCCGTCGTAAGAAGTTTATTCAGTGGATCACAGATGATGGCAAAGTCTTTAATGAAACGGCTGTGGTACTGAGCAAATCCGATAAAGCTGCGGAGTTCATTAGTGTTGGTAAGCGCAGGCCAAAGTTTAACTTTGTCTGTCTTCGATGGGTCCTGCTTGATTCCATCTTCTGTAATCACATGACCCAAATACTTTATTTCTTTCTTGCAGAAAAAACACTTGCTTGGTTTGAGCTTAAGTCCAGCTTCTTCAAGACGCTGTAGAACCTTCGAAAGCCTCTCTCGATGTTGATCGTATGTTGTGCCAAAAACCAAAATATCGTCAAGGAAAATCAGACAGTCTTCCCATTGTAAGCCGAAAAGAACCTTTTCCAACAGGCGTTGGAACGTGGCAGGGCAGTTTGTCAATCCAAATGGCATCCGGTCGAACTCGTACAAACCGTACTCGGTGACAAAAACCGTCTTTTCCCTCGAAGCCGGATCCATTTTCACCTGCCAGTAGCCACTAATCATGTCCAATCCGGAAAAGATCTTGGCTCCAGCTAGGCAATCAGTGATATCTTGAAAGTGAGGTAAAGGGAAGCTATCTTTCTTCGTTATGGCATTCAACTGGCGATAGTCAACGCAGAATCTCGTTGATCCATCTTTCTTTGGACCAGGACGATTGGACTGGACCAAGGGCCATAAGACGGAACAATGACGTTATTTTTCAACATTTCCTCGATCATTTGCTTCACTTCTCCTTTTCTAAACGCAGGGACTCGTCTAATCCTTTGTTTAATCGGCAAATGATCACCCGTATCAATCTTGTGCGTTGTGAGGCTTGTGCAACCGTAGTCAGTAGAAGAAAAAGCAAAGACTTTCTTTTTGGCAACAAAGAGGTCATACAGTTTACGCTTTTCAGCCTCATCAGTAATGTGGCTTAAGTCAATCATGTCTTCCAATTTTTGACGCACTGCTGCATCGTCCAACGCAATACCAGACTCGATGCTGGTTACCGCGTCGTTTGAGTTGAATGCAGACATAGATTCCCCTACCATGTCCTCCAGTCTGGAATAACGGGCTAACATTGATCCCTTCGCCAGGTGCAGGGGATGATCCGTCGTATTCAACACTTCAATAGGTACCGTTCCCAGATCCGGAGACACTACAGCTGAAGCAACCAACACTGGCTTTTTCTTTTGAGTCCGGGCACCCACTACCACGCCAGTCTAACCTTCAACGATGACTGACGAGTCAGTCAACAGACCGGAAACCAAAGTTCTTGATTTGGGCAGTAGCACTTTGGTTTGGGCACAAGCTACCACGAAGGAACCGTCGTCTTCGGGATTATTCCGTAGGAAAGGCGCAGACCCAAAAGGAGTTAGCAGTAAACCCCTGGAAAAGTCCAGTTTGACCTGCATTCCTGTAAGACATCTCGACCCAGTATGAAATCGTAGATACTGCTATCTACTACAGTAACGTCATGATTAATGGCAATACCCCCAAACACCAAATGCAGCATGCAAACCCCCAAAACTTTTAGGGCTGAACCATTTGCCGTTACAAGTCCCCTTTTACAAGGTCTCAAATTTTTATGTCCACAGTTTCCCCTTAACTTTGTAAACAGTTCATTTGAAATTATGGACCGACCGGAACCAGAGTCCAAAAATATTTCCACCGATTTTCCCTCTACTGTACCCCTCACCACCGGATTACCACCATCAGTTAGGACAAAAATTCCTGACTGTTCATTGTTTATATTGTTCATACCACCCAATGAGTCATCTTCGTCACCAGGACAGGGTAATTGACAAGGGGTCTTTGAAGTTGGTTCCGCCACTCGACCCACAGTAGCGGAATCAGTTAGTTTCCCTGGTCTTTGTCTTTGTTACGAGGAACGTATACCTGTGTCGGGCAGTCAGCTTTAAAATGACCCCAACCTTGACATTTATAGCAACGGGTCTTGCTCGATGCTTTTGGCTTAGAGTCTTTAGAGTCAGTAACCTTTACTTTATCTTTAGTAGAAACGGCGACACTCATAACCAACTCTGTCAACTTGGCCACATCCTCGCTTAAAGATTCTATGCTCTTTTGGTCTTTATCCTTGACCTGAGCTTTCTTGTTTTGATATGGTCGAACATTTTTACCACAAAATTCATTGCCAGAGCTTTCAGTGTCACTTTCAATTCTTGCTATAGCGTAATCGTCAGCCTTTCTTTTACTTTTGCTGTCGTGACGACTCTCTGTTTCAGCGATACCTTCAAAAATACTTGCCTTTGTAATGGCTTCCTCAATGTTTCGCGGTTGGGATTTCTTTACTTCTTTCCTGAGCCAGTCGGGGCGTAAATTCTTTAGGAATATTTGCAACACCATACCCTCCGGCAAATTGTCATCAGGAGAAGCCTTAACAGCAAGACTCTTGATGACAGAGGCGAATTTAATTGGGCTTTCATCGTCTCTGCGACAACGTTCCATTAATTTATCCATGTAATATTGTTCGACGTGTTGTGGCTTAAAATGTCTGGTCAGAATCTGTCGTAGATTAGCGATAGGGCCTCTCTTCACATCCTCCGGTAGACTGTTGTAAACCCTGAAAGCGTCCCCTTCAAGGGCAAACCGTAACCACAGACGTGATTCCTCCTCACCCCATCTGTTGATGAGGCGAGCATCATCAAGCTTCTGGAGCCATTCAGTCCAGGATTTGGAAGTATCGTACTTAGGCAACTCGGCCAAAGGCCGAAATAGCATCTCCGGAGCTGCTCCGTTCCCTTCAGCCATCATGGAAAAGAATGACGTAGAAAGAAACTCGCTGACTCGCAGCGCCACTTATAATAGCAGTAGCAGGCTACAAAGTTAGCACGAACAGATCACAACAGTAACTATATTTTTGAGGTAATTTAACAGATTCTTCTACATTATTATATCGCCAACTATTACACCAATACTCCCACTTAGGTGGCAATATCTTAATTGAAAGTAACACAAGGAACATTTACAGACTACTTTTTCACACAGCTCTTTTCAGTTGGCGCAACCAGTGAACCGACTCCGACTGCGTTCCCATTTCCTTTAAGTCGCCAATTTAGTTAAGAGTGATACTTATATGGACACACACTTGATTTCGACAGAACTGGTTGTACCGTCGTTTTAAAGACAACCAGAGTTACTTCGCAATGGCAAGCATGCTCCATGAGACATCCTTTGCTTTTAATAGATTTAGTAGTTTCTTTACTTCTTCTTTACTGTCTTTCGGAGAACTTTCAGCGTAGTTGTTTACCTCATACCTTTTTCCAAGAACTAAGTCGTCATCCGGGAATCCATGTGGTTCCACCCCAAAACGGGAATCCACAGGATTCCACCCCAGAACGGGAATCCACAGGATTCGCATAACAGCTTGTTTTAGCCAAATGCTGAAAATCTTACTCTTTTTTGATTGCCTGAAATCAAGCAATTGCAAGATTTCTTGGTCTGTCTTCGACTGCCCTGTTGTCAGACTGTTTGACTGAGGCTCTTGCTGAAGTTGCTCTGAAACAAACCACATTGTATATAGTAGACATTTCAACCACCACTTCTGTCTCAAAACAGTCAGCTATCACGTCTACGTTATATTTTAAAGCTTTTTAACCCCTGGTCTCGCCACCGACAGGTTGGCACTCGTGCGGGCACTATAGAATTCCCAAGCGACAAAACATAAAAGTTTGGATACTTAGGTTTTGTTTGTACTGAAAACCGATCCTGTACATACCGACATTTTCAATATCATCACCACCGGCATTAGATGAGACCACCAAGTGAATTTCTTTTGCTCGTTGACCAGCAAAATCTAAAGATCGCTTCGGCAGTAAATGTAAAGCGTAAAAGTAAAAGTAAAAGTAAAAAAGCGTTTGGCAAAATTTTGGTTGCAATCCATTTCAGAAAATTGCCTGAACTAGGTGACGGCACAGAATGGCGACTTTGCTATTTGAAAGGTACACTGCCACCTCTTCAACAGTTTGCGCTAACATTTTCATAGGATCAGCTCCCTTAACCGCCCGAGGAATTTCCATTGCAGCCTCAAAGGGAAATGCTGTATCGTGCATTTTATGGTACCGAAAAATTTTTTAAAAATATTTTTCTAGCTCATTTTGATACAAGTAGTCACATTTTTCGTAGTCGTAAAATTGCACTTACAGCGCGGTAGCATTTGAGCAAAAACGGATACTGACACACAAAACTTTCTGATGGGTTTGCTGCACTCTACACAGTTTCTCTTTTCTAATTTGTCTATAAACATAGAACAGATTGGTTTCGAAGAAAACCCGTGGTCTTCCTTTGCCAACCCACAGTTTTGACAGCGATTATGCAGACAAGGCTGCCCATCGCACAACCAATTGCATACTTGGCAGAAAGCAGTTTTTTCTCAGGAGAAGAACTGACAGGTTCACTGGATGTCTCTACTTCTTCCGACTGTGTTGCGCTCGAAGTTGTGGCAACCTTGGCTACATCTACAGCGCCATTCCCGTATGTCTGCTAATCTGGCGTCTGGGTGATCGGAACAACCCAAGACCGGCCAACAATCAGAATAGGCGGCGGGAAGCTTTCGATCGATAGATTTTGAATCAGTAAACTGCAAACTGCACAATACCATTCTAAATTAATGTTGGTGACAGCAGGTACTGCCATTTGTTGACGCCAACGCGGCAAAAGCTGACGAATCACAACGACATCGGCACTTCCACTTGCTGCTTTCCACCTGAAATACGACTCTGGCGTGTTACAATCGATTCTCCTACGCAACCACTAAACGGCTGCAACAACCTTGGATTGAAAAGTTTTAACTTAAATTAAACTTCATTTAATCAGATTTGACTTAATTTAAAATCATACACTCTAACGGCCGTTTGCACCAGATGTTGTTAACGATTAACTGTTTGCTAAGCATTTGGTAATCTGTAGACCAAATCATCTAAGGAGCAAGTGCTAATCTTGAGCATTTGCTTAGCAATGACTGGTCTGATTAGAGCATCTGATTCGAATGTGATTAAGAGATCATCAGATTAGCAATTGCTTAGCAAATTGTTAGCATTACCCAGAAGTGGGCTATGAAAATGCTGGAGTTTTGGAGTTGAACCAATCAGCTAACAGACTTTTGTGCCGTTATCATATGACTACAAGATCTATCCTGTCTGCTAATTATTTGCATATGTTCTTCAGGACATATGCATCAGCTGTTTCTAAATTTAACCCTTGAAATTCACAAAGCACACTCAAATTTGAATTCTGAGAGACAAGTAGCAGTGTCATCGGGACACAAGCTCTTGTTAACTGTTAACACGTAATTTGGAGGATTGATGAAATTCCTAGTGTTTCTTTGAATGGGCTGTTTTCTTTACGAGTAGGAGCCTTTAAGGAGGAGTATCTTTAAAAAAATCGGCACCTACGACTACGTTTAAGGTGACAACGTAGTTCCCACACGTTCTTTTAGCTAATTTAGCTGCTTTAGGTGTGTTACGCGCAAAGTACTCTACTAGATAGAAAACTATTTTTGCTATCAAGGTATTCATTAAACTGTATATTAATTATTTTATTATTAAACATAAGTAGAATGCTTTAGCTTTTCTGTTAAATAAAATAGCTATATTAAGTAAAATACAAGTGGATAAATTGTTTTGACCGTGACAGTATATGATATATGATATCGTCCTAGCTAGTGCTTTGGCACTAGCATGAACAATCAAGTGCGTTGTGCTAAATCACAAAAGCACGAAGCACAAAGTGATGCAGCTGACCATGAACCGGAAAAGCATATAATACAAAGCTCTGTGCTTTAGACGTCTCTTGAAGTTGAGCATGAACCGAAAAAGGACAAGGTACAAAGCACAACGAGTAAGAACCGGGCTTTATGTAGAGCTTTAAGTAGAGAAGTCAAGTGACTGTTCAGTGGCTTTTAGTGGCCACAATTGTCTTGCCCAGAAAGGAAAACAAACAAAAGCATTTAATTCGAAAGACTGTTTATCCATTCCGCTAGTGCAGTGCTCTATTTAATATCTACGTATAGATCAAACGAAATGGGTTAAATTCGAAATATATTTGATTTATTTCCTGACGTTACATTAATCTATTCTGCAAAAACAGGGCTCAATTTTACTACAAAGACACTTCATGGAAATTTATGCTTCAGGCTATGACAACTTCAGATTTAGCTGACGTACTGTTTGCGATAAAAGTGGAAATTTTGACGTTTCACAGGCGATTACTTAGCCAATTAAATACGCATTTACGTTTAGTGAAAAACTAGGCCTACAGTTACACTGTTCTTGGAAATAGAACTCCTAATGAGCACAATTTTCACATTTTCTTGGATTTAAACTGCTGATGCTGATTAATTGTGTATCTGTCGTAGTTCAGTGTGTGATTCACTACAATTACGGATTGTACTAGTGCAGTATGTGATCTTTCACTGTACTGGTACAGTGCAGCGCATAAGTCAATGCTGTGCGTAAACGTGTAATTCAGTGCTATAGAGTTCTATGTCTACACTGATTTGATGAAGTCTGACTTTCTAGCAGCAACCAGTTTTATAAACAGGGTTTCCTCGGCAAAATTTACATGCACTTCTGAATCCATCTTTGTGGTTGCCAACTGTTGGCGGGAAACTAAATTGGAATGAAAACAGGAATCTATGCTTATTGTTGTCCTGCGGCTGGAATTTGTATTCCTGTGTAACTGTACTAATTTGCATTTCTGTTTCAGACTGGAACTGATATTCGGCATTTTGGAATCTTGGAAAGAGTAATTTTTTCAGAATGTTCCAATGCATTACCAAAAATTTTAAAAATCGCAAAAATTATAGAAAACTGAAATGAAATCCATCTGTATATATAGTACAGCATTTTTGGGAGTTGAATTTAATAGTTTATTTGGCAGTGGTACCAGTTGTACATTACCAGTATGTAACATTATGTATTTCTTGGTGTTTCAGTGACATCCCAAAGAGAAGGAAAACTGTAGCAAGTTTTAAGGGTTCTTTTAAGAACTTTCGTGAACAGGAGAGCAAAATTAACTTAAAGCTAATTACAAACATCGGATGACTTGACAAAATGTAAAAGTAGGGGATCTGATCAATGTTGGTTTTTGTAAACCTTGCAGTAGTAAAGGATTGTGTGTAATGGTTGCTATATTGTTGTTCTGCGTCGTTTTGTGTTATCTAATGGTCAGCAAAGACGGTGGTTCACTTCCACAGACAGCTCAAGTTTACTTATTGCTTTGAGAAGTAGTAGAGGGAATGAGCTAAAATTGAAATCAGATCTTGTGTTTAGTATTGCTTAAGATGTTATCTTTAGATTTTTGATTAATTTGTTTCACTTTCTGGTATATTTGTACTTAATCATTCGATCTGTATTTTTAGAGACCTAAATGAATAAAACGCATTAAAGCAATACAAAGAATAAGAATGGAATTAAAAAATCTTTAAATGTTTGTAGTTTGTGTTTATGCTTATTATATGCCTTAATCCGAATCTGTGCTTTATTAATGTATCTGCAGTCGTCGCATTGAATGTCATTATTAGCAATCTTACATGAATCAGAATAATAAAGAGTCAAAGGTTAAGGTTATGGTTAGTTAGTCTGGGTGTCCACGTTTTGTTTCCTATTCTCAATGTTACATGAAAGTTTCATACATGTTATCAGCTATTCATGGTTATTCTTATGAACTTTCTCTTTCTTGTTATCTAAAGTATGCCATAATTGAACTGCGAATATAAAGAAAGTCCTAGAAAGTGAACCTCATGAGAAATGATATTCCACCCTTTATTTTGTTGTAATAGTAGAGAAAGTTTAGGTCTACAGTTAGACTGTTCTTGGAAATAGAACTCCCAATGAGCACAATTTTCACATTTCTTAGATTTAAACTGCTGATTAATTATGTGTATTCCCATGAATTCTAAATCAACCTTGCTATACTGATTAGTGGAAAACTTGTCTCCAGGTGTAATGAAATCCTCCATGCATAAAAATTCCTGAACCATAGACAATTTGTAGCGTACACTTAGATTTACAGATTTGATCAGTTTCACCTTTAATACAGTGGAAAATGGGGCTTAACACACACAAATCTAAACAGCGAACTGGGATTCTTTTTAATTACATTGTTCTACAAGACAATCCATAATTCAAGACAACAAAATCTTATATCAATAACTTAAATAGAATAAGAAATATGCTCGGATTAAACTTACCTTCCAAGAAGCATAAACTTACAGTTTTAAGTTTAATCCAAGAATATTTCTTAAAACGCTTTCTGTCAGCTATGCTCCACAAATCTGTCAAAGCTCCATCTGACCTCGCCAGTCAGCTCTGATTGTGTAGAAGTTGTCAGCCAGTGGCTGCCTAGTTTGCACACTCTCGCGCTGACCTTACCTCCAGATAATCTGAAGGATGAACTTTATCAAGTTTGTCAGTTCCAGTTTCCTGGACGTCTCCGACTCTTTACAAAGCTCGTTGCTGAGACAAATTTTCCGGCCAGCTTTCTCTCTGATCTGTGTCTGTCGTTGATTCGACGTTGTGCCTGTCTCAAATCCGTGCCCGGCCTAGGAATTATTGCCACAAATTTTTCCAGCCTGTGGCATAGCCTTCGTTGCAGTGGTCTGAAAAGGTTGACCGATTGTCGGTTCCATGATTTGCACAACCAGGCCTCCCCGCCTGACGTTTTATCCATCTGGAAATTCCTGCCTGAATGTATCCGATCACTAACCCTCACCTATTATCATTTCAGTCCACTCGTTTCATCGTCTATGGAGGAGATGTCAGAATGCCACCTCGAGCACCTGTCCGTTAGTGATGCCACGGCTAGATATGAACATTCCCTATTTGCGGTGTCTGAATACCTCCTATCCGGCTGGTCCAACCCACAGCATGACTGCAGCTCTGGACGGATTTGTAGAACAATATGGCCAGTGTTTGACCACTCTTTCACTGGACATTGTTTACAATCTGCCTGATGACGAGAAGTTGGTTGGTTGCTGGTGCCCGTGCCTTGGCCAAGTATCTTTCCTCGCTTCGCCGTCTTGAAGTGACGGAAATATTTTCCACCAACCCGCCATTTTTTGCCGCATATTTCGTGGGATTTCGACTGTCTAACAGTAAACAGAATTAACAACCTTTCCCCTGCTCTCTTGCCTATCACTACTTCTTTTCCAACGATAAAGGTCTAATTTGTGTCTGGCTTTCCCGCTAGAGTAGGTAGTTGGGATGCATTTTTCAGGCTATCGATCTATCGACCCTTGGCTGCTACTAATTCTTGTCATTTAGATCAAGAGGGGCCGAAAAATTTGACTTCCGACTCGACTAGTGCTCATTTGGTTCTGGATAGAACCCAAACTGAATTCTGGGATGTTGCTGACATTGAGCAGCTGCAGATGTCTGGGATTATTCTTGTGGGGGGGGTGGGGGCCCCCCAACGACCTTCCCCCTCCCAAAATTCGTGCCCCCCAAAAATCGTCCCCCCCAAACCAAAGGGTGCCCCTTCTAGTACCAAATTTTGCCCTGAAAAATTCACTCAGAAGGCCAAATTTCCAAAAAATTGCCGGCTTCGCCGGAAGTTTTTACTCAATTTTTCCCTTTTCAACACTAAATCTGCTTATTTTTGCGATAAAAATCAACTTTTATAGTATATGCCAAAAAATAGCGGTATTTTTAGCACATTTTTCGAAAAAATTTCGCCTCCCCCAAAAATTCCTTACCCTCGGACCTTTGGGGGCCCCCCAAGGAACCCCCCTCCCAAGAAAAAATCCCTAGAATAAGCCCAGGATGTAGTGCTGCTCTTCAGTTTGAGATTTAGTTGTAGTATTCATGATTGGAATGTTTGCTCATTTTTCAGGGATTCAACTGACCTCACCATCTTATTTAAATGAAACAATTACTAGCATTTCTTTAGGGTTTTGAAAGTGGTTGGGCGAGTCCAAGGTATATATAAAATACCAAAATTTTTAGCGTAAAATTAGCATTTTTAGGTAAAAACACAAAACATCGCTGGTTTTAAGCTTAAAATGAACTTATAAATCCACAAATCAGCTAAACATTATACAAATTCTTGAAAATTTGACCTCAAAACTTAATATTTCGACACTTTTAGGCGACACCCAAAAAAGGGGGGCTTACCGAAAAGTGGGGGTCCCACCGCCCACTACAAATGCCAGAATTATGCACTTAGAAATTACTTGTCTGAATTTGTATTCAAGTTTCAGCTGATGTTTGACAACTTAAGATTATTTTTGATTTTTAGTAGACAAGTGGGATGGGATGGGATTGAAACAATTTTTCAGTTGGGATGAAATTGGGTGACCTTTTGAAAACAATTCCCATTCGTCAAGTCTGCATCACAGTCGTAGATTTTACTTTAGTGTACCCTATACAAATTGTTTTACACTTATTAATTCATTAGTAAGTCAAGTTAGCGTTTCTGCTTTGAATTGCTTGGACCGGGTTCGCCTTCTCCTGATTCTTGTTCAGAGCTGGGCCGCTTTTCAGCCTTTTTCTGTAGGAATTCAGATTCCTTAGCAAAGCTGTGGATGAATGAAATTTGGATATCGGCGATTTTAGCGATTTCATTTGTTTCAGCACTAAATTCTGGCCCGTGGTCGTCGTCAACTCTTCGCCGCATTGTATCGGCATGGATCATTTCATGAATCACTGTTTCAAACAGATCCTGTCGGCTTCTCAGGTTGTGCAGTGGCATGTTGATATAGATTTTCGACTTGTTTGTTTGGAGCGGAATCGTTTCCCCAGCAAGCCATGGGTCCATGTCATACTTTCCTTCAATTGAGCTCACTGCTTGCAGCTTCTCACCGAAAAATTTCTTATCTGCGATATAGAACATTTCCGTCAGGCCAATGTTTTCATCCAGCCACCAGTCCTTAGCGTTGACATCTGATGGCTCCTGTTTCAAAACGATTTCGTCTTGGGTCTTTTCATTCAAAAGTTTTCCTTCTGCTAGGATGTACCCTAAAATACTGTTTGTTTTTTATAACACAAATACAAGCTGGTGGTGTTGTTAACCGGCCGGGTGGAAACCAGCCGATACCCTCCCATCCGTGGAGAAATACCTGGTGCCAATGCTATCAAAAGTGTGTTGAGTTCAACCCGGGTTGAATTCATTTTCGGGTTCAATCTAGATATTTTTGGGATGGCTAGACCCCAATGGTCGACCTACGACAAATATGACCACCGCCCGCTATTTAGGGTAATGGGTAAAGGGTATTTAGGTAATTACATTTTTGGTAATTTAGAAATGTTTTTCAATTTCACAAAAGTGTTTTGATTGTGGACAATAAATTATAATTATATAATAATAATTTGTGGGAAACATTGACCACAAACAGCAATCTTTCTTGGAAAAATCAAGTTTACAGAACGTTTTAAGGTAGCAAAATTCTTATCATATGTCAAAATGTGCACACCTATAACAAATTACAAGCTCACAGCTACATAGCAGCAGAATAAAACTGGCTACCTTTAAGCTACAGTCTATTGGCCAGCAGAAATGTTTCATTAAATTTGCACTTTAGAGATGAGATCAGGGCCGACTTTTTCGGCCCGGCCCGGCCCGGCCCTGTTCAAATTTTAGGTCTGTCCGGCCCGGCACGGCCCTGTGTCAAAAATTTCAGGCCCTGGCCCGGCCCGGCCCTGAGCGCCGTTTAGGTCTGCGCGGCCCGGCCCGGCCCTGAAAAGCCCTGATTTTTAAAAAATTTTCTATAAAGTTTTGAGACACTTAGAATTTTGTGTTCTGCCGCGCTATCGTATTCTCGAGATTCAAAATCCATGTTCGCTCAAAAAACAGTGCATTACGAATATTTCAGCATCCTAAATTGCTAAGGAAGTTAATACATGTACTAAATTAGCCTAAGGTCGATTTACCAAAATAGTTAAATGTTCTGCAAGTTTGAATGTTTGTTTGTTTGTTGTGTGAAATAGAATTTTAAACTTCAGTTACTCGAAAGCTGATGTATACACGGAGGCACTCTTTATCAAATAAAATTTCAAAAACTGTACACAAACTTTAACAATATTTGGTACATGCAGTCTCATTTGATACAAAGAAAGCAAGAAATTTTGAATTTAGGAAGGCAAAAACAAATATTAGAATTCGAAAGTGTATGTATGCAATAAATTAATGTGAAAAACGTCAGGGCTTGGCAGGGCCGAACAGGGCCGGGCCGGGCCGGGCTTTTTTCGATGGAAGCTGCGCGGCCCGGCCCGGCCCTTACTAATTTTTCCTCAGGCCCGGCCCGGCCCGGCCCTGACTGGAAACCAGGTCTGCGCGGCCCGGCCCGGCCCGTCGGGCCGGGCCGGGCCGGGCCGGGCCGGGCTTTCTCGGCCCTGATCTCATCTCTATTGCACTTGCGAAAAATTGGGGCAGGGAACACCACAAACGTGACTGCTGCGCATGGCTAGAAGGCAGCTTAAGATTCCAATAGCCGATATGTTTCTGACCACAGCCATGTTCTGCATGTATGTTGGAGGTTGACCAAACGTAGGTTAGAGCGCATACCAATTAGATCTTAATGAACTTTTGTAGATCCAGCCCTCCCTTTTTCTGTCATTATTAATAGGTCGTTTGATGAACTCTCTTTGTATTCAACAAACTATTTCTTTAACCAGCTGCTCCGGTGTCTTTTTCTTTTGACAGTCCAAATCGTACTAATATGTCAGTGATGGTATCTGTTAAATTGATATAACCGGCGGGCTCCATCTCCTGCTTTAGGGCAAAACACGTCTTCCGTTTTGCTGAATCAGTTGAAGCAGGATTGAGTCTGGATAATTTTTTATCAGAAAAAACGTAGGCCTCCGAGCGGCAGGCAACCACACTAAACAATGACAATTTCTACTCTGACTACTAACTACAAACTGGTAGCTTTATACAGTTACATTCTTTTCTTAGAGCTGCGTACGTAGTGTATCCGATCTCTCTGCTTCCTCTTCCGTCCAGCTTGAGCTTCTACTTCTACAATAATAAAAAGACGGCACCTGTGTTAAAATATTTGGCTTCTAAACTGTGAAAAAGTACATCGGAGCTGTGGAAGGAGGACGTAGTGGTACTTTAGCTTGGCCACAATCAAATCCTCAAAAGAGCTTAAAAAATCAGGGCAAGAAATTCTGATGTAGTTTTTTAAAAATTAATATAGTTAGTTGTACAGATTATAGACTTTAGAGCTTAGGTTGGTATTTATCTATATTGATATGTAGTTTGTAGGTTGTCGGAGTAATGTACAGATCAGAATTACGTTATCGGAGTACTCTTAAATCTAAACATAGAATGTAACAAACTTTGCCAAGATTCGTCGTAACATCTGTCAGGTGTTAGAGTTGAGAAAAAGAGGAGTGATTTTTCGAAAAATTTTAACTAACTGATGCATTGAATTAGAGATGCAACTGGGCTTAAGTCCCGATGTCTCTCGGTGGCTAAGCCCCGATGCCGACAGGGACCAACATTTTGTAGTTTGTGACAATATTTAGGACAATAAATTTTTAGGAGATCGCTCGTCATATTTCTCATCGATTTGAATGAAAATAATAGTAATTTTGTCGATACTTGAAACTATTGCAAATCCTGAATTTTTAAGAAAATTTCCCTATTTAGATATTCAGGCCCGACCTCTGACCCGCCCGGTGCATCTCTACGAGAAATCAATAGTACATAATAACTAAGAGTGTGACAAGTGCCACACTGTTTAGTTATCAAACAAAAAGGATCATCTGCACAATAACGGTTGACCCCCCACAACTGAGTATGTGCGCTTCAAAGAAATTTGCACGCTATGCCTACGGTCTAAAGCTATAGCAGACGCACATTGAACCAACTGACTAGTTGTGTTTTGAGCTTTATAACGTAGGCATAGCGTGCAAATTTCTTTGAAGTGCACATACTCAGTTGTAGGGGGGTCAGCCGTTATTGTGCAGATGATGTTATTTGCTTGATAACTAAGAGTGTGACGCTTGTCACACTCTTAGTTATTATGCACTCTTGCAGAAATTAATATTGGGCTCATGTAGTTTCGATAAATGCCCCATGCATGCAAAGCTTAAGAGTAAGGACCAGTCTTGTATTAAATCAAACGCATATTACATAAATTAAAAAATTATCTGGATTTTCAATTTGGCTGAAAATTATGCACTGTTCGATTCTCTCGAAAGCGCGTTTAGCCAGGTAGCCTGGAGACTTTTGGCGATGTTAATAGAATTAAACAACAGTAGATGACCACAGATAACATAGCAACAAACTCAGCAGCAACAAAGTAGATAGTATATCAGTTCCACAAAAACACATACAATTATCGAAAGCGGCGGTAAGATTAATATAACTTAAGGTGGTGGTGGTATCCTTTTGTGCAGTGCTTCTGTGGTGATTTTTTAAACACTATAACTTTCGCAATCTTGGTAGTTGGAAAGAGCTTTATATATCGTTTTAAAACATCATCTGTACATTCACATGAGCTTACTTCTTGATTAAGGTCTTAAAAATAGAGCTGGGGCCGGTTCCAATTTTCGAAACCGGTTCCGGTTCTAGGGTACCGGTTCCGGTTCCGGTTCCGGTTCTAGCTTCCGGTTCCCGGTTCCAAGTACAAAATTTGTAGTGATAATTTTCTTTGTTATTTAACATTTGTTGTAGACCCCTATAGGACTTATACAATCCAAATGAAGAAGCAATGGTATAAATCAATTGGATTAAACATACCAAGCAACTAGACAACAGTTTTTTAATTTTCTGAATCAATTTTCGATTTGTTACTGTAGAACATTTTTGGACATCTTGTAACCTACCATACCCTACATTGAAACTTTTAATATTTACTTTTGTCATTAGAAACAAAATTGTTCCGGCAGTTGACTGTTCAAGGGTACTGCATATCAAAATGTTTATGATGCCTGTAATGGTATATCCTGAAATTATGGATTTGAAAAGATGAACAAACAGCGCGGTATATCAACAGCGCCTACCAACCCAAAGAAATCTTAAAAGCAGGAAAACATTTCAAAAATTTATAAGAATTGCTGAAAGCTTAGTTTTAAATTTCTTTTAACTAACTTTTAACTAACTTTTAACTAAGTACGGTCGCTTCCGAAAGATGTTTCCAGAAATTTTAAATGTAGTTAATATATTTGAAAATAGGAAATATTAAAATTTAATTTACTGCTCTTTCACACAGACACACCTCTATGTAAGTATTTGTTCCTAACAACAGATTAGTTATGCCGACGTCTCTTTCTATTTATGCACCTTCTCTCTTACGAAAAAAGTTCCTGAAAAATAGGAAAATAGGTACTAGCAGTTTTCAAATGTTTCTGCTCCTGCAAAATTTAAATTGTCCTTCGGAGATGTTGACTCCAGCTTAGGTCTAAAGAATATTTGAAGCGTTCTCAAAAGCAGCTGCGTTTTGGAAGCAAAAGTAATGAGATTAATGAAAATATATAAAACTATATACAAACTTATAGTCTTTCGATTGCTTTAACCAAAACTTACAAATTTGCTCTTCAAAGTATATATTCTTCGATTCCTTGCGGTTTAAATTATAATAAGGAAAATTGATTTTCAAAGCTAGTTTGATTTTGGCTTGATTTGATTTGGTTTTCAAGTTTGATGTCTCTGCTCCGCAGCATCTCTGCCTAAGCACAGCAACACGAAATTTTGAACATGGCGGCTAGATTCATGAACACGGATTCCTCTCAACTCATTCCAGCAATTAGATAGCGTCTTTACGCACACATTTTTGAGAAAACTGTTCAGAGAAATTTTTAAGTTTTGTGTTTAATTTTGCCCGAGAGAAATACAAGCGTCCAAACTTGAAGCTTTTGGCGAAATTCGAATAAAATTTACATTTTCTCAAAATATTGTTTTTTCATTAAAAAATTTCAGAACAAATAACCTTCGGGAGACGCTTTTTGTAGCGTGAACTGAGATCGCCAATCTTTTGCTTCCCACACATGGAGAAATCAATCCCTGTTCAAAGCTTGTTTTCGTGTGATCGCATGTCCAAGTCGAACATTCGATTTTAGACTGGCGTATACTCTGCATACTTGTAGTAACTTTAAAATTATTAAATTTAACTAAGCTTTAAAATGATTTAAAAATTATCGTTGAACTCCAAAAATTGAATAATAGTCTTTCAATGTTTGCTGCACGTGATTTACTACCATCAACACATTTTGGTCATTTTAGATTCAGTTTAGCTTGAGTCGAAATTCTGCAATAAATACCAAAATTTTTCGTATTAATATTAAAGCAATTAACTAAGTGAGAATAAACAAATATATAGAATATTCGTTCATCGAGCTATTCGTTAAGTCTTCTTGAAATGTACACAACTATTCGTATGTAGTAATCCGCCGATTTCGAATTATTCGCTAATGATTCTACATTCGTGCCAACGCAGGCCCAGCTTCAACTGCAGAGACAAAAAATCATGAATCAGAATCAAATGCTGCTAAATTATAAGATCCAGGCCCAAAATCCAACTATTGCAAATTTTACATTTGGCAAAAATTTTACTTCAAGCTCAATTTTTGAGCCTGGAACCGGCCGGTTCCAAATTCTACCGGTTCCGGTTCTGGTTCCGGTTCCGGTTCGGGTTATAAAAATTCTTCCGGTTCGGTTCCGGTTCCGGTTCCGGTTCCAACCGGTTCTAGTGGAACCGGCCCCAGCTCTACTTAAAAACTTCGAAAAGTTTCTATAGCAGGACCTTTCAATGTTTTTCAATTTTTTTCATTTCATCTTTGTGAAATCTTTCAACTTTATTTAAATTATTTAGTTTTTGTTAGGAATTTGAAGATTTGTATTAATGTTTGTGTTACAAATTTTCTTAGGTCTCCAGACTCACTCTCTCTCTCGCATTTCTTGCTAAACATGTGCTAAGGAATAAAATATCATAGTCACAGTTCTAGGGTCCGTTTGGAAATTTCGTTTGTAACATATTTATATATTCAGGCAAATATTCGACCTAACCAATACACACCAAAGCGGAATTGTTTCCCTTTTAGGGGTTACTTGTTCTTTCTAGAACGAGATTACATTTTTGCTGGATTCAAATTGGACAGGATGTTAAATTCTGATCTTCTCGAATCTTCGACAACCTTTAATAGCTTTCTTTAGATTTTTTGTAAAGAAGTTCTGTCACCTGTACGAATGCAGTGCTGCAGTATACCGAACGTGCTGTTGTTGTTGTTGTTGTTGTTCCTGGATCATCTGGTTAGGAACCAATACGATGGAGCGGGCTAGAGCCGCCCCACACCCCGAAGGAAGTCCACCACTGATACTGGGGCCTCCGTAAGGATCGAGAGGGATGGGTTTATCCCCAGGTGCCTGACCCGGGAGGGAGTGTGCGCAGGACAGTCGAGTATTAGGTGCTGGAGGTCTTCACATTCATGCCCGCAGTCCGGACATCTGGGACTGTCCGCCATTCCAATTCTATGGCGGAACGCTCCAAGGATAGTGCAGTGCCCGTTGCTTCGTAACTGGGCCAGCACAGTTCGTTCCTGTTTGGACAGGCCGCTTTCCAGGGAGGGGTTGGGTACAGATCCGTTGGCGTAGATGCCGAGAGGGTCGGAATTCAGGCGCTCCTGTCTGGTTATTTCTCTGAAATGCCGTTTGATCACGGCCTTGGCAGTCGCATAGTCAACGCAGGCCTCTTGCTGGTCCAGATTTCGGGATGCGGCCTTTGCGGCTTCATCAGCCGCCTCGTTTCCGGCTACACCGATATGGGCAGGGATCCACTGGAAGGTTATATGGCAACCCAGGCTGGAAAGTTCCACCAGTTTTCCCCAGATATTATCCAGCAATGCCGAGCCACCGCAGAGGTTTGCGGTCGACAATTTGGCAATGCTGGATTGGGAGTCTGTGCAGATCCGGATCTCCTTCCAGTTGGGATGGCGGTTCCGGAGAGCCCAGGCTAAGCCTGCATCAATAGCTACGAGTTCGGCCTTGTAGCTAGAGCAGACACGTCCGGCAGGGCTCAGGATACGGTCTAGTTCTTCACCACTCGGCGCCGTGACTACAGCTGAGGATCCACCGTTGTAGGTACCGGATTCTGCTGAGCCATCAGTCCATATTATAGTGTCGGCCGGCGGAAGACGATTAAGTGTCTCCTCCACCTGTAGGCGGACAGTTTCCGGGCTAGCGTTTCTGGGGGTGAGGGTCCTCAGCGTATAGTAGAAGGTGGCGTTGGCGGCTGTCCAAGGCGGGTGGCTAGGCAGTTTCAGATTTTCTCGTTGCCACATATTCAGACCAGTCACTTCGCTGGTATTGCTTCCGATCAGACGCCAGGATTTCTGGGATTTCAGCCTCTGTTGTACTTGAGCCTCCGCGGAGGCCCGCCTGGGGTTATTTTCTGTCAGCCGGAGAGATTTTTCATAGGCACAGGCAGACAGTTCCTCTGCTCGCAGTCTTCACCGATTTTACTGTCAAATTTGCCATTATGTATCAAATTGTCTAAAATTATCAAAAACTGTCTGAAGTTCACACTGATTCAAATGTTGAAAATTTGATAAAAACTGATAATTATTTTGTCAATTACTAGAACATACAGCCCTAGCCCTAATATTTTTGTCTGTTCGGAATTTTTCGAAATAAACTAACAACAATGCACTGGTGCATGAGTAGAATAGCTTAATCCATACATATCTTATTTAAATGAAACAATTATCCACTTAGAAATACTTGTCTGAATTTGTATTCAAGTTTCAGCTGATGTTTGACAACTTAAGATTATTTTTGACTTTTAGTAGACAAGTGGGATGGGATGGGATGGAAACAATTTTTCAAGTGGGATAAAATGGGGTGACCTTTTGAAAATAATTCCCATTCGTCAACTCTGCATCACAGTCGTATATTTTACTTTAATGTACCCTACACAGATTGTTTAGACTTATTAATTTATTAGTAAGTCAAGTTTACCGTTTCTGCTTTGAATTGCTTGGACCGGGTTCGCCTTCTCCTGATTTCTGTTCAGAGCTGTGCCGCTTTTTAGCCTTTCTCTCGAGGAATTTACATTCCTTATTTAAAGCTGTGGTTTCCTGAAATTCAGATAGCTGCCATTTTAGCGATTTCTTCAGCCTTGGCAGTAAATGCTGACCCGTGGTCGTCGTTAACTTGTCGCCGAATTGTATCGGCATGAATCATTTCGTGAATCACTGTTTCAAACAGATCCTGCCTGGTTCTCAGATTGAGCAGTGGCATGTTATATCGATTTTCGACTTGTTTTTTGGAGCGGAGTTGTTTCACCCAGAAAGACATGGGTCCATATCATACTTTCCCTCAATTGAGGTCACTGCCTTCAGCTCCTCACGGAAAAATCTCTTATCTGCGATATGGAACATTTCCTTTAGGCCAATGTTTTCATCCAGCCACCAGTCCTTATCGTTGTCATCTGATAGCTCCATGCCTCCCGTTAAAACGGGCGGCGGAAATCCATAAAAAATTGGCCAGCAAACATAATTTGGCCGCCTAAAACAGAACCAATAATAAATTCTGCATTTTTAAGCTAGGAAAAATGCAGAAAACCTAATTAGCAAAAGAAAAATCTGCATTTTTAAAAAAAATGCAATCCTGCATTTTTAAAGGAAAATGCAGGAAACCCCTTCCATAGAGAAAAAACAAAAAACAGTCATAGGATTGCATGTAAAACAAATTTTTGAAGACTGGTTGTGATAAAATTTTTTTGTTACATACATTTGGTTTCGCTTCGCTGAGCAGTCTAACATCGATAGCTCAGCCTGAAAGTTAACACGCGCGTTTTTAGCATGTTGCAAAGACATCCGGAAATACAAAAGCAAGCCTAGATATGCATCAAAAGAGGCCGCGTTGGCGCAGTGATAGAGCGCTCGACTCTGGATCTAGGGGGAGTGGACGTAATCCCATCAGCGGACAAAATTTTCTTTCAAAAAACTTTTGGCCGCTGTAGGGATTAGACACGCCAAACTAAAATTAACCGAATTTCAACATCTATAATGAATGGAGCGAAAAAGGTAAATTCTACGGAAACACTGATATTTTCGAATTTCTAAATTATAGTGACCTTAAGATGAAAAATCGTATTTATAAGCAAGAGTTTCTGCAAACTATTAGCCTTAGACTCACAAATTTAAACAGTATATTGGAATGTTTTTGCTTTGTGAATCCCTGTTTGTGCTGCTTATGTCGAATTCGATGGTTATTTTCACTAATAATTTAAATTTTCACTAAACTAAATTTCTCTTTCAAGGAACAGCAAAAGAATGGAAATTTAGAAATCTAAATTCCCAATTTCTGAAGCAATTTCGTTTGTGAAGTTCTCAAGCAAATTTTGTGAACAGGCTGAATAGCCAGAATATCCATGCCACCTGTGACTTTTCTAGTCTTGCTACGTATGTAATTTGCATAACTGCCATGATCGGTGTTTATTCCAAATCCTACAACCGGAACTGAATTGGCAGAGAATCGAAAACAGGAATTTCTGGACAAAACAGCAGACAACTAGATCATAAATGTTCAGAACAACTAGAAAATACATTCGTTTGCTAAATTTATGGCTTTGAGCACTAAAATTAAATGCAACAAGTGGGCCCCTAAAAGGGGCATTATCTCGCCGCTGAGAAGCAAAAAACACACTGCTGTTCGATAGCTTCTAAGACAATTAAATGTGTGTATTAAATGTCCGCCTCAATTTCTAGTAAGCAGGAGAGTGCAAACAACTAGAATAGTTGGCTGGTGCTTTTCAATTGCCGACAACCAGTGTCTGTTATTTTGACACAACATGCTAAAATGTCGCTTAAACTAGCTCCTTTCAAAGACACCAACTACTGTTTCCTTGCTGCTGAACTCCACCAGTGGCAATTATAACTGACAGCAAGAAAGATGAAGGCAAATTTGCATATTGCAATAAAACGCACAACTTTCTTATTTCACATTCTCAACCAAGGGGTGTCTTGTTCGAAGGATTCCAACGAAAGAAAATAAAACTTTTAATACTGTTTTTTATTAAAAAGTTTAAACAACCATTGACAACGGCTTTCCTAGTATACTTATAGTTCGTAAAATGCTAGATCAAAGAACAACTTAAAGTACAGCAGTGTTTCAATCAGAACCCCCTCCTACAAAAACAGCCAGCTAATGAGCCCTGCAGCGAGCATATGGTGTAATTTCATCAATCGGCGAAAATAGTTCAAAAGGAGACTCAAACGATAACAAGTATCTCGCCTCTAGACGAGATAAAAATATGGTCCTAATTAATCAGTATTCACACCAAAGCATGTAATATATATAGTCTGCATTTATTGTGTCCTAGATATACAACAAACGTATGATGCTAGGAGTACAGAGTAATGGGATCAAATCCCTGCAAATATAAATTTTCCTTCTCTGTTTCGCCACTAAACATAAAATTTTGAAGTTAAAATAATATGTATCTTAGAGTTAATGTGTTTAGTTTCAGCTACTCTATGAGCGTGTGAAAATTTTACAAATGAACCTATAAGTTAATTAGTGCGTAAAGGTTTTCTGCCCTTGATTTGCTTTAGTTATTTGCTGTTGTAGCAGGAATGACCAGTTTTGTACCGTCATCATGCAATAATTGTTGTAGCCTTCAGATTGCTTTCAGCGGAAAACGCGCGATCAACAACGAAACGATCAAAATTCATAACCTTTGACTCTGACGTTACTTAACTGTATGCTTAACAATATTAATGTTTGAAATTTCTACTAGTTGTGCGTATACTATTTGTTTCGAAAATGCAATGTAATGGCTTTCTCCGCTGTATGCCGTAACTGTGTTCAAAATAAAAAAGTCCTAAGATAAGTAAATTAATAATTATTCCTGCTGGAGTTGGAATGTATAAAATTGAAACTTATATGTTTAGTGCATAGTGAGTCATTTCTCTATTTAGAACTAGAAGCCCTATCTTCAACACAGGGCTAGCTTAGGTCAGATTTTTTTGCATTTGGATTATGCAAATTAGGTTCAGTACCTATTTAAGGATCAGAACTGAGAGCCGTCGCGCAGTCTTCGACTGTAAGCAATCTAAACGGTTGCAGATTTTTGAGCACCAGTGCAGCTTGGGAGCTACATATTGGTGCATAAGTAGGCACTAGCTTGCGCTGGACATCACAAGTTCAGCCAGGCATGGCAAGCATAGGTACGATCTCCCTGATGAGGGAATGCAAGTGAAATTGTAAACAAAACCTGGAGCTTCCTACAAATACAAGTTTGCATTTGAATAAAGAAAAGGTCTACAAAGGAATACTGCCCCATTTGGGGCCTACTTGTTACTCTTACTTTCACGTTCTACTAAGATGGTTGATATACACAAACTGCCATAACAAGCACCAGGAAGATAAGTCATGCTATTACTAACTTAGGTATAGAATTTTGTCAGACTTCACTTCCACCGTCATTGACTACACTAATTATGGAAATAGTTTTATACAACTCTTTTGCACTTTTACTGTGTTAAGTCCGTGCATATAAATCAGACAGTGCACAGTGCAGCGTGCGTATAGCCAAGAGTACATAATAGATAAGAGTGTGACAGCTGGCAGGCTCTATGTTATCAGCTCTCGAGCCATGCTCTGCACGCTAACGGCCCACCCACCCCACAATTGCGTACCTAGTGGACCTCCCGCATATCAGTACCCAGTACGCAATTGCGTATGCTCACTCTTTTCTATAGGAAGGCACCCCCACCCCCCGCAAATATTGACCTATAATTCGACCCCCCCGCAAAACAGACACTTTTTCAACAGACGAATGATAGGTCACATTTGCGGGGGGAGGGGTGGCTTACGATAGAAAAAGTGAGCATACGCAATTGCGTACTGGGTACTGCTTCCCGGGGAAGTCCACTAGATACGGAATTGCGTGGGGCGGGCCGTTAGCGTGCAGAGCATGGCTCGAGAGCTGATAACAGAGAGTCTGCCAGCTGTCACACTCTTATCTATTATGTATTCTTGGTATAACTAAGTTATCCGCACGCTGCACACTGCGAGGCTGGTCTCTAATCTAGGTTGCTGACGCACTCAGTTTCCTGCATGCTTCAGCCGTGTGTACAGCAGGGGCCAGTTTCATAAAAAACCGTATCGAGTTCTCAAGTTCTCGAGTAGTTTGTTTTCAGTGACAACAACCTCTTCTCTATTAAAAATTATATATAAATATATCTACGGGAAATTTTATGGTGATTTATTCAGTCAACTATGCAAGTTATTGAAGCACGAAGAAAAAATTTACAAATTTATATTTTCAAACATTTCTCGAGTAGGTCTCAAGTTGGCGAAATTTTCTCTGGTCTAAATCGACCAGAGAACTTGACTCGAGAACTTTTTCAACGTGACTTTCGATGCTACTTGCGAATCTCGAATACTTCCAGCGTAGTTTAGCTACTGGACTCGAGAACTCGAGAACATTTTTATGAAACTTGCCCCAGAACTCCAGTCTAGACAGCTCTGCTGTACAGCAAAAAGTTGGCCTCCCAGCCATGGGAAGCAATGATATTGCTGCCGATTAAAATAGAAATTTGTCTAGACTTAGCTGTCAGCTGCAACAATCAGTAAGGTTTCATCAATTAAGGTTAGGTTGAATTGATGTATAAGTACTTTAAAACACATCTTAGCATTGTTCACTAATTTCTACTGCGTACGTCGTATAGTAAGCCCTCTTGTGGGGCACGAGTGCGCAGTCTTTGTTTACTTTTCATCTTGAACTCGCATCATATTATTCGAACGTGTTCTGTGCAATGCCTTTGATTAAATACGTTATCTTTCTTACTTAATTCTTTACTGAATAAAATTTTATATGATTTCTGTAGTTGCGATTTCACAGAAACCAGCAGTTGCAAGCTCCAAATTTATTGAGATACTGTCCAACTTCAAAAGAACATTTCCCTCAACTTATGAATAAAGAAATCAAAATAACAAAATACAAACCAAAACCTTTACGATGATTTTTGTCATTTCATTCATTCCTGGTCACTTAGGGTAGTTTTACCGTTTTGGATTGGAAAGTGCTATTATTGAACCCTCCCTCCCATCCAATCTTAACTATAAAATTTCTGCCAAACTAATATATACATACAGCTGAAGATGTTCAATCAAATTACACCATTCTGCTCTTGTGCTTCTTTCATTTAGCGTTTTGAATAAAAAAGCTATTTAATTTGGCAAATGTACGATTTCGGGTTTTGCATGTAACATATGTAATCAGATGTGGGGTCTATTTTTTTAAGTTTAAAACTTAATGTTTCCAAATGGACTACTCTAACAGTCTTAATCGTAGAAAGAGAAACAACAGAAGGCAACAAAATTTTGACTACCTTAGATTGCATCCTTCTCTGTTCTGTGCGTTGCTAGTAGATAGAGAAACTTTACGGATTATTTTAAGGTAATTGTAAGACTAAATTTGGAATTAAAGGGTTTCGCACAACAGCCCCACAAATCGGGTTCATTCCAGTTTTTTGGGCAAATTTGGTCAGAAAACCTGAGAAATACTATCTTGACTTGGCGAGCCTTGACTCCGACTATACAAAGAATAAACATACGCAATTGCATGATAATCTGATAAGGCAGGCAGCAGCTGATAAGCTATTCGCAATAGTTCTTTTATGTAAAGATTTATTTCCGCCGGGAATCGAACCACAGACTTCCGGACTGCAGTCTGGCGTGCTACACCTAAGCCTACACTCCTACTCAAACCAGGAGTGATGCGCACATAACTTCTACATCATTAGCACTGTCGAAGTTGTTAATGCTCCTAATTTATGCTTGTTTAAACGACGTCAAGCTGAAAATTGTGACTTCTACATTTCTGCATTCTTAGTATTGTCATGATTTCATATGGTGATTGCAGTACATGTTACTAAACCAGGGAATGCATTTCAATTCAGCGGAATAAAACTCTCGCTATGCTGTGTATTTGTATAAATTTTTGTGCGTGCAGCTTTACAAAATTTTCAAAAACAAATCTTCGTACAACGCGTTAGTTATTATAACGCGTATATTATTATATTGTATATTATATTATATATAATATTGTATTATATTATATTATATTATAACGTATAATATATAACGTATAATATATAATATATAATATATAACGTATATTATATTATAACGCGTATAATAATAATTATTATTATTTGTTATAGCCGAAACGATGGAACACCCAAGTTGCTCCTATATCCAAAAGGTAACGATCAACGCCAAATCCCTGCATGGATCCTCTTTCAAGATTGGTAAGTGCAGTCAACCGGAGCTACTTCAAGTCCGGTACTGTACCTGCTTTGGGTGGCGGGCGCTCGTTCTCGTTATGACAATAATGTTCCCTCCAAGAAACTTTGACACTCATGGAGTAAATTGGGCATTTCTAGAATAATTTTTCCGACAATAGGCATAGTAGCGGGAACTATTCTGATTAGCTCTTCTAATTTTTTCTAACTTCTAATTATTCTGATTATTATATATATCTGTGATAACGCATTTCTAGGAAATGCACAAAAAATACGTTGAGACCGTCTATTATTGGATATACTTCCTATGTTCTGCGGAATCTCACTATAATGGTCTACTCAAAATCTTTTGATAGACGCATATCCCGGAATCCCAGAAATTTCGTCTTCGTCGAAATTTGAGGCAATGACTAAAGTTCAAGAATTAAATCGAAGATTTAGTCACAAAAGCAAACAAAATTTCAAACCTCCAGCCCTCGTACCAAAAGATTACGATTTCGTTAACAAATTGCTCCAAGAATTAATAATTAAACGCTCCAAATTAAACTGAACACAGGGAAGGGGTCGGGGAAATTTTCATCATGGGCATGGCTGTTGAGAATTGATAAATTGTCAACGATGCCCAAAAATTAGGTTAAAAAGGTTAAAAAGTTAAATAGGGTAAAAGTTTGTGGCAAAAAATGCTATATGAAACATACGACGCTACAACTTTGCTCACATATGTTGAAAGGTTGTGAAATCAGGAGTGAAAGATGTGAATAAAAGTGTCCATGGCGGGCGATCGAACTGCCGAATCTTCAGTCTAGCGCTCTACCACTGAGCCACATTCCTGGACAAGGAGACTAGATTATTACACTGATTTCAACCTTTCTGGGTTGCTGATATTTAACATACTCCCCTTGCTGATTTGACTTCGGCCTCGAATTTCCAGGAATTGCAGGTCGGGTCCTCAAATCCAAGTACCATGTGGTCTAAGGGCGGCTCCTCGGCTGCCTCCTAACCCGACGCCATATTATACTTCTTTCTTCTTCAAAGCCGGAGCCTTTATATCAAATCACACAAGAACCAATAACCATTATATCAAGAGTTTATAATACCAAGAGTAAGAAACACTCAGCTTTTCCTAATAGAATAAGCTTGCGAGATGCTCGAAACATTAAGGCCAAAAGCTCGGGGGGTGGGGCTTCTCAGCATGTAAACATACAACGCTGACATTTTTTAAAAACGGGAGTTTTCGACAAATCAAATACTATAACTTGAGCTAGGAAAATTGTACAGCAATAATTCTGTATCATTATATGTTGCGAAGAACGAGATCTTTTTAACGAGATAAAAATTATATAGTTCAGTTTAGGTAATCTCTTGCAAAACCGGCGATAAAGCATCCTAGCCACGAAAATTTTGAGAATTTCATCATTTCTTAGAAATGCCTTACGTTGTTGCTGAATTTATGAAGGATTGCCTACGATTTTTCTAGCTCAAGTTATTGTATTTAATTTGTCGAAAACGCCCGTTTTTAAAAAATGTCAGCGTTGTATGCTTACACGCTGAGAAAAGACCTCCCGAGATTTCGGCCTTAATGTTTCGAACATCTTGCAAGCATATTCTATTGGGAAGAGTTGAGTGTCTTACTCCTGGTATTATAAACTCTTGATTATATTAACCTTTAGCACCACGAGGACCGCCACATTATAAACCAAACCAATTATCTCAAGGACCTGCAATTCCACCACTCCCAGTCATCTTAAACGACTTCATCTCCTCAGGGTGGTAAGGCCACGGTACGGTCGCCACGGTATGTGAAAGGTTGTGAAATCAGGACTGAATGAAGTGAAGAAAAGTGTCCATGGCGGGGATCGAACTGCCGAGCTTTGGATCTTCAGTCTAGCGCTCTACCACTGAGCCACATTCCCGGACAAGGAGACTAGATTATTACACTGATTTCAACCTTTCTGCGTTGCTGATATTTAACATATCAAGTACACATTCTAGCGAGCAGCTATCTCTTTTGGCGTAATTCTGTTGAACGACGTATTTATGGCGAATTCTTAAAATCAGAATTTTGGCAAATCAACCGTTTTTGGACCATAAAAACAGGACCAAGAGTAATCTTTTGTTTCTCCTGATTGATGGACAAAAGCTACAGAAATAGCTAATAAATAGCTACACTCTACGCATAAAACAGGTCCTATGAAAGTTTCTCAAGTTTCTATCCTTCATAGTAAGCTCAAAAAACTTGACACAAAAACGCAAATTTTGCTAAAAATGGCCGTTTTTCAAAATTTTCACATTTGTTTGCCAATTTATAACTCATTATGTCGTAAAAAATCACCAAACTTGACAGATTAATATATCCATGTCTGCCACATACGATAGCCAAAACAAATGCTTCGATATTGAATATATACGTCTGCTGTAGCGGCACCTTTGATCTTTATAAGTCAAAAACGCTATTTTTAAATTCATTCAAATATAGCCAAATTTGGTATCATTCGATACCTACTGGAACGAGAAACCACTTTTCTCATAGAACTATGGGTCTAAAATGCTGTCTATGTAAGTTAAAGTGAGCGAAAATTATACGGGGCAGTGCTCCAAAGTTAGGCCAGTGCATCACTAAAGCATGCATTGCAATCGCCTGGAAGGGAAGCTAGCTTTGAGCCGCTTCTGCACTAAATTATTACCTGAGTTAGGGTTTTAAGTTGTTGTTGCGGCCAACCCTGTTTCCGATCCCGTTCTGTCTCCACCTGACCTTGAAGAGCTCATAACCGGAATTTTCAAGTTTTCCAGTTTTGAACCTGAATAATTCGGCCACAGTTTGAGTTCGAACTATTGTATATTGACTGGTTTTTGAGAACATATGGGGGCATATCATTGGCGAAAATGAGCGAAATCGGTGACTCTCGATATATGACCAAAGTGACCCCTCTTAACGTGCTGGTTCGGGTTCGTGTATGTTCGGGCTTTAAAACCGCAATTGTCGTTGAATTGAAATTCCTTCAAATTTGCTGCAATTACATTATTTAGCCTAGAAAACATTTTAGAAATGTCGCAGCGTGAAAATTATTTTGACGAAAATCAGACAAAATTTACATTCTTCGCAATTTTCTAATTTCTTCTCATTTCTTTTCTAGAGCTTACGTGAACATTAAACAATTTAAAAAAATAGCCTCACGAAGACATTTCTTTTGAAGCCTAAAATGGTCGTTTTTCTTTAGCTTTCTCACACTTCGAGAAATCTATGTTCAAAAATTGTTTTCTAGTTATCGCATGTTCAAGTCGAACAGTTGAAATGAGACAACTTTACTCTAACTAGTTCTAACAAGTACATTCTAGTTATAAAATGATTTGAAAATTATCGTTGAACTCCAAGAAATGAGTAAATCACAGTCTTTCAAAGTTTGTTGTAAATACCCGAACCAGCATCTTAAGCGAACAGCCTCCGAGATCTCAGAGGGAGTACTGCTTGCTTCGTGCTTAGCGTTGTTAACCGCATGTTTTTATGAGAAAGAACTAAAATGAATCAGGGCCGCGTTGCAAAAGATTCTCCTAAGCCTAGGAACGCTCCTAAGTTCAGCTTAGGTGCTCACTTAGGAGAATCGGGTTGCAAAAGATTCTCCTAAGCTAGGAGTGCTATCCACCACTCCTAACTTTTCTCCTAAGTTGGCTGAGTTTAGGAGCAGCGCCAGCTAAGCTTAGGAGAAATCTTTTGAAACGGGTTTAGGAGGTCTCCTAACTTCCTCCTAGACAGCTCCCAGACATCCTCCTAAGTAGCCTCCTAGGAGGGTACTTAGGAGAATGTTTTGCAACGCGGCCCTGACTTGTTACTACAGCTGCAGTACCTGCTACGTCCAATCAAATTTGTTTTAGTTCATTCATACAAAAATACGGTTGATCTCGGAGAGGGTACGCTTAAACACTTAAGTTTGGCTTCAGGTAAGCAATTGGCCAATTAGATGCGTTTTAGTTCAAACGCATATAAACACATGCTTGATTGATAGCCGGTGCCTTAATGTGGCGAACATCTTGCAAGCTTATTCTATTAGGAAGAGCTGAGTGTCTCACTCTTTCTATTATATATAAGCAAGAGTACATAATATAAGAGTGTGCCAGTAGGCACACTCTATGTTATCAGAGCAAAAACTATGCTCTGCACGCTAACGGCCCACCCCCCCGCAAATCAGACCCTAGTGACCCCCCCCCCCCCGCAAATCAGTACCTAGTCGAAACGGGGGTACGCTCACTCGCTCTATGTTTATGTGCTAATATGTTAATGCTGTTTATTCGCGCGTGCGCGAATTTTGTGCCTGCTTTGAGCTTTAGAACATAAACATAGCGCACAAAATTCTTTGAAGTGAAGGGTCTAATTTGCGGGTGGGGTGGGCCGTTAGCGAGCAGAGCATAGTTTTTGCTCTGATAACATAGAGCTTGCCTAGTGGCATACTCTTACTGTTATGTACTCTTGATATAAGCTATTGCTTACACAGATGCTTTCAACCAATTGCAGATGATAAAGTCGTCGACTGGTATTTGAGTGATCTTTTGGAGCAGCTTAGTTCTCTGCTGGCATCTCGTCCTGGTAGCAAGCCAACAAAACCTTTCGGTACTGTATTAAGTGTCTTAGTAACGATAATATCTACGTTTAAATTGCAGTGTTAATAGCAGAGTTATTTCCAACTCTCTTTAATTTACAATAATTTTATCTTGTTGGTGTTACGGTTTATTATACTGTTATTGCATCCCAGCATTTGCTTTAATCTGTCCTGTCTTTCAGCTTCAGAAGAGGCCGTGGATCCAAAGTACACGCCGGTGCTTTGGGTCAGCAAATGGGTTGATTATTCTGACAAATATGGTTTTGGAATTCAGCTCTGCGATAATAGTGTTGCTGTTTTGCTCAATGACGACACCAGTCTAGTGCTTAGTCGTGACGGACAGTGAGTCAAACGGATAAAAGTTTTCAGTACCGTAGGTACAAAAAAGTTTCAAGGGGGCGGTTTTCAATTTAATAGAAATTTCTTGGCTCCTAACAGTATGTAGGACAATGTTTATATAATGCTAAACGTAATTTTAACATGTAAATCATATAGAGAGGATTTGTGGATGCTGCTTTAACGCGTCGTACACTTTGTAGTTGGGCGCGCGAAATTCACGTACACTTTCGCATGCGCGAACAACACGTACACTTTCCAAATTTGCGACATCTTCACGTGTAGTTTCCTGTTGCGCGAACACCACTTAAGATGCATTCATAGTCGCGAACGCATAGAAACGCGCGTCAACGCGTCTGATTGTAACATGCAGTTTTAATCGTTTAAAACTAATTGTAGCGTATTCATACTCACGAACGCATGCAGACGCTTACGCACGCGCGTCGACGCGCGTCTACGCGCGTCTGCTTGCGACAGAAACTATGAATGCACCTTTACACTTTACAAATACGCGTCCGACCTCACCGGTCCTCCTAGGCCCGGCCCGGGCACACCTATAATCGATACCACTCACCATAACATAATAAATAATAATAATGCATAAATAAATAATAATGCATAAATTGGTTTTACAACTGGTTAGTTTTTACAACACACTAGACAGTGCATTGGTCACAACTCCCTTATCCTTTTGGTTTTTTGTTATTCAGTCAGGTTCGGTACATCGATGAGACTGGCAATGAACTATATTTCCACCTGAATTCATTGCAAGAAGGGATACTGGCCAAGAAGACTACTTTGCTAAAATACTTCAGAAATTATATGAATCAACATTTACTAAAGGTAAATAAAAACAGTGTTATTTAAAAAATTACATGTACATACGCAAGTGGGTTACAAATAACAACCAATCAGAATCAACTCTTGCGGCCAGCCGAGCTTACGTTGGTGACATAATCTAACATAATCTCCCAGAGCCAGAAAACCACATTCAAAAGCTATGAAGAGAAATTTTAAAACTTTGCAGGCTGAAACTTTCATTTTTGGTTCATCTGAGACAAATTATACTGGAACCGGTCCGGTTCCAAATGCTGCCGGTTCCGGTTCCAAAAATCCTTTCGGGTCAGGTTCCGGTTCTACCGTTTTCAGTGGAACCGGTTCGAGCAGTGGTCGGAGCACCGTTAAGCAATGCAGTGAAAAGGAGCCATCTAGTGGCTTACTCTTCTTACATAGTGTGCAATTGTGCACTCTTGATGTTTGTGCATGTACAATGTTTTAGGCGGGTGCGAGTGCGGATACTGCTCCTACCGATGTAGACGTGCTTGCCCGATCGCCTTACTTACGAACCTGGTTTAGAACTCCTATAGCCACTGTGCTTCATTTGACAAACGGATTACTGCAGGTGAGCGATTTGTCATTAGCCCCCCCCCCTTCGCCTATTCTGTATCTGTACTGGATGTATATCTCGGTAGTTTGTCGTTTTCTGGGGACGGTTCCATAAAACGTTTACTCTCATGCCCGTACTAATAGTGCTAGTTGAGAGTGTTAGTGTAGCATAAAATGTTATGTCAGACTCGGCAAGATTAGCTAAGCGAGTAAGGCAGCTTGACTCACTAGCAGTACGAGTGCGATTAAAAGATAAATCTGCTAGTGTTCATACTATCTAGTAGCTGGATTCGAAAGTCGAGTACTAGTAACTACTCGACTAGAAAGGTTTCTATGGTACACTTGAGGTACTAGACTCGACAATTAGCATGACTGTAGTTGTCGAGTCTAGTACTCGCAAACTTTTATAGAATCAGCGCCCCCTGATTTAAATTTTTATGCAGATTTAGCTTGAACTTTTAGCATAAAAACAACCATTTTTATTCTGAAATGATTTTAAGAGTTGCGTAATGGGTTGTGTTCAGCTTAATTTTCTCAACTTTTGTCCCATCTACATTGTGAGGCACTTTCATTCCGCATAATACCTTTCACTAGGCATGACTGTCCAAGCAAGCTAAACAACTAAAATTGCTATGGTTAAGTTATTGTTTTAAAGTTTTTTCTGTCCTAGTCATAAAATATGACTGCTTCTGTTTCAATTGTTTTTCAGCTCAATTTCTTCCAAGATCATACTAAACTGATTTTGTGTCCGCTTATGAAGGCGGTTTCCTATATTGATGAAAAGAAAGATTTCCGCACATATCCCTTCAGTGCTCTTGAAGAAATGGGTTGTCCCAAACATCTCAAGTATGGTTGATCTATTTGTTTTTTTCAAAACAGGCTGTTATCTGGAATCTGTGTTATAGGATTTCATATTTCTGGCTTATTAATCCTGGGGGAGGCACCCACCTCCACCACTTGCCGACCCCCCCCCAAAAAATTCCGACCTCCCCCATAACACAAAAATTCCAAAATCTTACCATTTTGCGTTATGTTTTCGAAACCTTTTTCGGCTTCGCTGGATATTTACTGTTTTATTTTAAAATGTGTAAAATTTGCTATTTTTAACGATTTTTGGTTTGGTAGTTTTACACGGCAGTTCATAACATTTTTTAATTTACTCCCGAACGATGAAAAGTTGGCGCAAATATGGCGGAAGGAGTGAATTCCCTACTCGGCGACAAAGCTGGTTTCTGTCTGTCTGTCTGTCTGTCTGCTCTTGGCCATACGGGGACAGGCCACAGTGGATGTCTGACGTCTTGCTCCAAAGGTCTTAAGGTGGTGATTCCTTTTGAAGACATCAACTTTGAACTATTATTACTCAACCATTACTTGGAGTTAAGAAGCCATTTTTATATCAAAATACAGCTTCACATTTGCTCTTTCTAATGAATACAACGAAACTAACCTTAGTTCTTGGAAATTAATTTACTGCATTTTTGAAGTAATTTAGTTCTCCAGATTTTTTGCAGACTAAAGTAATTTTTTTCGTGAGGCATCGGCCACATCATTCGATTCCGCTATCAAATAGCTGGGGTCCCTTTTTTAGTTATTATGAAACCGCTCTTCGTTATCAAGAAATTAGCTAAAATGTATGCGCAACCTGGATTTTGCCTACTTTTCCCAACTTTGGCAAGCGACCACTTTATCTAGAAAGCAGCAATTGGGACAACTAAAAAAGGGTCCCTGGGTATTTTAGTGTAAAATACGTCCAGTAAGTGGCAACCATCTAGCTTGCATAGTAAATGCTCCACAATCGCTGGAAAAAATTTGGTCATGTTTTTGCAAAAACTACATTTTCTATGATAGCAGCGTACGGGGTAGCAGTTAGAAGATTATAATGTCACGGATAATCGGTCTCGACAAGACCTTCAAATTGGCACCCGTTGTTTAATTTTACGGTTTACGTAGCTCAAGAAATGGCGCATTATTTGATTTCTGCAAAAATGACAAGTTTTCAACGCCAAAATAGGATAATCGACTATATCTCACGATAGCAAAACGCTAGAAAAGTACTTAAAAAAGCAAAAATGTTGAGCTCAACAAGATCTTTCGAATGAATATAATCATAGCTATGCATCTACTGCCTAACTGTCAAAAATTGACAAAAACCATCCAGAACGGAGACGTCGAATTTTTGAAGCGGGATTGCGCGGAGGGTGTTAGAATGCTAAAAGAACTCATTTTGGAAAGTTTCATCAAATTTCATCTTGATTTCAACCGTCAATCAAATCAACAATATGTGCCCAAAAGGAATCACCACCTTAAGTCAGTCTCGGCAACTCTGCCCGTCGACAAAATGGGGGTCAGCCTCGGCAGGTATGTTACTTAGCGGATGCCGCAGCCAAATCAAATTACCCAAAAGGAAGCGACCGATTAGATCTAAAGGGATGCGGGTCACTGATCCTCCATGGCTTGTGCGACCCAGCGACAACGTGTGAAATTTAGGACTAGACTGAAGTTTGAAGAAAGGAAGCAGGTTCGTGAAAACTGTGTGAAAATGAGATCCCTAATTAACAAAAGAATACACAATCAAATTCTTTAATTTAACAAGCAATTTTCAAAAGCTGGTCAGTTTTTCAAATATTAAAGCATCAAAAATGTCGGCAGACCTATTCAGGGTCCACTCATGATGATGTTGATTCAAAGTAAAAATGAAAAGTGACCGCTTTCGTCAAAAAATTTCTCCCTTATATATTCGAAAACTAATTTGCAAATTGTGCAAAATTGCAATTTTCTGATAGCTAATTTTTGAAGCCAAGGTTTTTACACAGGGGAAAGCTAGCTAAGTCTCAAAGTCAAAAACATTGCACAGGAGCAACAAAGAAATAGTTGGTAATAATTTGAATGAAACTCTGCTACGCTGCTGCACGTATCTCACACCTGCTCCTTTCCGTAGTGGATCGTAGGCTATTCTATTGGTAGATGTGGGAGGGATCATCCCCCCCCAGACCTGGACCTCAACCACCCAAAGGGTCTCTCACCCCCTAGAATCCGGATTTTCCCTGTTTTTTGGGCAAAACACGGGAAAAATCCGGTTTGTCGGCGACCTTTGGCCGCCGGTTCACCCCCCCCCAAACTTCCCCTCCTGCACATGTCTGGTCGTGCATCCCTGCCTATGTCAATCATCCCAACAAACTGGCCCCTGTTTTGGGCCGCCGATCGGGTTTTTCCTAGCTGGGGTTGGCAACCCGACCTACTGCTTCTGGCTCCGGCTCCTGGCTGGAGATGTCCAAAGGAATCCAGATCCTGGTTAGGTACCCATCCGCTTATATGTCAACGGCCTCTTGGATGGATGAACTATTGTGTCCTCTGCTGTGGCTGTAACTTGTGGGCGCATTGTACATGCTCTGGTCTTACCGCTACCCAAGTCAACGCCCAAATCTGAACGCCATGGTACCATAGGTGGACAAGGGGGGAGACGGGGGAGTTCCCCCGGCGAAGTAGCCCGCAAGGGGTCGCTCCCACTAGGGGTAAGAAAATTGGCCACAACGGGTAAGGCAATTGTCCAAGAAATAGGTTTTTAAGACTAAACTTTCCAAAAAATTTCCTGAACTTTTCACTTAAAATTGCTATTTTTTGCTAAAAAACGTCCGAAAAACGTGTTTTAGCTTACAAAATTGCTGTTTTTTGCTAAAAACTGGCAAAAATAGCTTAAAATCGCCTTCAAAAGTACCCCTAAGAAAAATCGGTCTCACAAGGGATACCCAAATTTGCTTCCACAAGGGTCAGTTAAATTTGACCCTCCGTTCAGGCATGCATGGCTGCCCCTCCTTTCCTCCTCCAGCACCAGCCCTCTAGTTTTGAGATGACCGACCCCAAATCAGGCGCCACCTGTCCAAGTCAGCCCACCCCAGATCGTGGAGCTGGCAGCAACCCCCTCCCCCGCCCACACACCCAGTTGAGCCGATCGAAGTCGTGAAGTGGAACGCAAACGGCTTATCGTCCCAGCAAAAAAGGAGACATGTGCCAGTCCCAAAAACCCAAAGACAATGTCCCCATAGACTGTAAAACGGAGAAAACGACGAATGACAGTGAAAACATTCGGTTAGCCAGCGCGGTAACTTTGAACTATCGCTGGGGGCGAGGCGAGACGAAGAAATCGGTCTGAGTCAATTGGAGTGCACAACTGTAGCTCAGCTCCGCGGCCACTACCACTCCCTGGCTTCCTATAAATATCACTTCAATCGGAGTAACCTGTTCTCGGTGCGAAAAAGAAGTCGAAGAAACCCTACAACACCTGTTGGAGAACAGGGTTTTTTGCGTCCAGATGCGCGTCTGGACGCAAAGTTTCTTATCTATACGCAATGACATTTAACGGGACGTAAGCTTGACGCAATATTATTTCGTGAGAAAACTCACTTTTGTAAGAGTAAAAACTTTAAATGTTTCCAGAACTAATTTTTCCGTTTTTTCCAAAAATTTCTTCGGGTCCTGGGGGCTCCGCCCCCCGACCCCCGCTGTTTTTCACTTGTCATGGAATGCCAAGATGCAAGGTCATGCCTCAATGTTACTCAATGTTATTCGTTAAGTTGTTGCTCACCTGCATCCGTATCAGATCTTTTCGAACTCGTAAATTTCACTTCAATAAATTATATATGGATCTAACTACTACTACTACTATTTACAAATGCTTCTTCACTGTATTGCCGCTGAATAATGTAGCACGAAGCATACACGCTTCTTTGTTTATTGATACTGACTTATTCGAAATTCAAAAATTTACACATGCAATAAACACAAATATACATTAGCGTTAGCAGCTTCAGTTAGAATAGATGTAACAGTTGCCAAATTAATCTTTTTAAACATTTCCACGATAAAACAAGAATTCTATCTGGACGCAAAATTTCTTAACGGGACGCAACTTAAATTTAGCGGGACGCAAGGTCGACGCAAATCTTAAAACCAAAAAAACCCTGTTGGAGAAATGTCCTGCCCTTATCCAAATCCCAAACTATGGGTATTGAGACAGATACTGGGATGCTTGCCGCTGACCCTTTCAGGCTGGCAAGTTTTCCTGTATTTCTTCGATACAAAACGTTTTTTTGATTTTAGATCTCGCTTGCAGTACGCTAAAAAGATGGCAGAACGACTGCTGACTGACCTTCAGAAGACCACAGAGACTGCTGGTGCTGCAACTGTGGCCCCCGGAAGGATGGAATCGGCAGTATAGTGCTAACACTTCTCAGTCTTTTGTCACTTTGACTGTGTAGATTTTCTTTGTATTCTATTTTGACCTTGACCTTTCCTCGTATACCCAACGTTTATCGTATGTTTCAAATTGTTACACCCAACCAGGTGTACTAGCTACTCGTGTTGTGAATACTTCTGAATATAATGTTTATAATAAGTATATATATATATATATATATATATATATATATATATATATATATATATATATATATATATATATATATATATATATATATATATATATATATATAGTATATATATATTATATAGTATGTATATTAATACTCTAAGATATCAAATCAAACGGTATGGTTACAGGCTTATTCGGAGTTACCTATCATATGCCGTGCTAGGACCTAGTATCGGTTTTTGTGTTGCCCGGAAGATGTAGGATCGGGTCATGTTCAGTTCGGTGCTTATGGAAAAGACTGCGAAAAATCTCTTGTGACCACCATCTCGTTGTCCGTGTGTGCTGTGATTACAGTGGGGCATGATCCAATTATGCTGCACAGCAGATTGCAATAATATTGTTGAATAAGCGCACCGCTTAGTATAATTTCCTCAAATCATTCGTCTGTACTGAGGTCGTATATCATTGATGGTTTGTTGTGACTATATACTTGTCTGTGAACCGTTTATCGACTTAACTATTTGTTTGTTTCTAATAAATACTGTTTAGTTTTTGTCCAACTGCTGCTTAAGTGATTTGTTCATATATTGGATAGAAATACTTTTTCCTTATTTTTTGCTTAATATAATAGTGTAGCGGTACCAGAGTGAAACTAGCCTAACACAGAAAAGTATCGGTACCCCCTCAAAAAACAACTCACGCGAGGAGACGTGGCACAAGTAAATAACGAACCAACCAAACAGGAGCCGGCCAAAGAAGCCATGCCATATCTATATATA
>JASAND010013907.1:0-32653 GCA_030248195.1 Trissonchulus latispiculum
TCTCTCTCTCTCTCTCTCTCTCTCTCTCTCTCTCTCTCTCTCTCTCTCTCTCTCTCTCTCTCTCTCTCTCTCTCTCTCTCTCTCTCTCTCTCTCTCTCTCTCTCTCTCTCTCTCTCTCTCTCTCTCTCTCTCTCTCTCTCTCTCTCTCTCTCTCTCTCTCTCTCTCTCTCTCTCTCTCTCTCTCTCTTTCTCTCTCTCTCTCTGTCTCTCTCTCTCTCTGTCTCTCTCTCTCTCTCTCTCTCTCTCCTCTCTCTCTCCTTTCTCTCTCTCTCTCTCTCTCTCTCTCTCTCTCTCTCTCTCTCTCTCTCTCTCTCTCTCTATCTCTCTCTCTCTCTCTCTCTCTCTCTCTCTCTCTCTCTCTCTCTCTCTCTCTCTCTCTCTCTCTCTCTCTCTCTCTCTCTCTCCCCCCTCCCCCACCCACCCCCCCCCCCCCCCCCCCCGCCCGCCCCCGCCCCCCCCCCCCCCCCCCCCCCCCCCCCCCCCCCCCCCCCCCCCCCCCCCCCCCCCCCCCCCCCCCCCCCCCCCCCCCCCCCCCCCCCCCCCCCCCCCCCCCCCCCCCCCCCCCCCCCCCCCCCCCCCCCCCCCCCCCCCCCCCCCCCCCCCCCCCCCTCTCTGTCTCTCTCTCTCTCTCTCTCTCTCTCTCTCTCTCTCTCAGGAAACGCAAAATTTTCTTGCATTTTTAACGTGTTGTCAAAACAAGACTTGTTTTTGTGCCGTTTTAGGCGTAGAGCTATTAGGTTTTTAAAGCGATTTAAGCCAAAATGTGAGGAACCTTTAAATGTCCCCATTTCTGGCAAAATTCTAGCTAACTTTGTACCAAAGTGCTGGGGGGGGGGTAACAAAAGGGGATATCGCAGGGCCCGGAGCCTCCGCAGGCTCTTTGGGGTCGGGGTAGCCCCCCCCCCCCGGTGCAGCTCATGCTGCTGGGGGCCCGCTTCTTGGGGGTGGAGCCCCCCCGTCTCAGCCACCTTGGCTGGTCTTGGTACAGTGGCAGCAAAACAGTAGGGGCAATGGCTGGAGAAATAGGGGAGGAAACCCCGTGGCACAAGCCTGTACCTATGTACCCTCTACACTATGTACAAAAATAAATAGTCCACGTCGTAACTTCAAGAATTCTTCCAAATATCAGTACACCTGTTAGGCATAGGTGTGGCTTAAAGTTGTTGTTAGCTGCATTAGACATCACAATCACCCGGAAGGTGCAAAAGCATAGTGCAACGGAGACGGGGCCCCTCTCAACCTTTTTTTGGGGGGGGGGGGGCCCTTCTGGAGACTTCGGTGTGTTTAGGTTTAGGGGAGGCAAAATTTTTCCCCCCCCCCCCCCCCCCCCCCCAGGACCCCCCCCCAAAAAAAAATTCCAAAATCGCATTTTTCCAGCCGCTTAATGATAAAAATATCTAACCATAAAGTGTAATTTTAACATTAGACAGTGGCGAACTCAAAAAACTTGACGTCAACATATTTCCAAGTCCAAAATAAGGACAATATTGAGATAATACAAAATTTGACATTTTTTAAAAGAATTTTTCAAAATTTACTCCTAAATACTATGCCTTCGGTGCGATACTCTCTCAGCTTCTCAGTTTTGGGAGGGTTGAGCCTTGGGGGGGGGCTACCCCCCCCGCTTCCCCACCTTGCTTTTCTTACCTCACCTCCCCAACCTCCCCCTCAGCTTTTATGCCAAAATCGTATTTTCAGCCGTTCCTAATGAAAAAAATATCTGACCACAGTAATTTTAGACAAAAAAACCAAAATTATTGCCAACATGCTTGTCTGTACTCGGGTACACAGCTGGTTCAAGATCCAGGAGCACAACGTAGAGTTTTCAATAGGTGTAAGGTGGGTAGGTACCTCAAGTTTTTTTTTCAACCCCCCCCCCCAAGTTTTGGGGGAGGGTTGAAAAAAGGCTTGGGGGGCTACCCCCCAACCTCTCCACCTTACACCTATTATGAGAAATACACGTTTTTAACTGTATTATGGATCTTATTACTCAATATTGACCTTATTTTGGACTTGGAAACATGTTGGCAATGAAGTTTTTGAGTTTAAAATCACTGTCTGATGCTAAAATTACTTAATGGTCAGATGTTTTTTCATTAGGAACGGCTGAAAATGCGATTTTTGGCATAAAATGAAAAATTTTTTGGGGGAGGGTTGGGGGGTCTCCAGAGGGCCCCCCCCAAGAAAAGGTTGGGGGGGCATAGGTGTAAGGTGGGGGGGGGGGGGTTGGGGGGGTAGCCCCCCCCAAGCCTTTTTTAAACCATCCCCAAAAAATTTTTTGGGGGGGGGGGGGGGGTCGTCCCCCCCAACTGGGGGGGGGGGGGGGGGGGGGAATCGCGCCGAAGGCGCGAAAAGTGGACTAAAATTGGGTATTTTTAGGGTGCATTTTGAAAAAATTCTACAAAAATGTCCAAATTTTTGGCTTAAACTGTTTATTATGATGAGAAATACACGTTTTTAACTGTATTATGGATCTTATGGCTCAATATTGTCCTTATTTTGGACTTGGAAACATGTTGGCAATCAAGTTTTTGAGTTTAAAACCACTGTCTAATGTTAAAATTACTTTATGGTTAGATGTTTTTTTATCATTAGAAACGGCTGAAAATGCGATTTTTGACATAAAAAATGAAAATTTTTTTTGGGGGAGGGTAGGGGGGGGGTCCTGGGGGGGGGTTGGGGGGGGGGTCGCCAGAGGGGGCCCCCCCAGAAAATGTTGGGGGGGGAGCCTCCCCCACCCCAAATCTCCGTTACACCTATGTTGGGGGGTCTCCAGAGGGCCCCCCCCAAAAAAAGGTTGGGGGGGAGCCTCCCCCACCCCAAATCTCCGTTACACCTATGCTTTGCACCTTCGGGTGATGATCATCACATTGTGATGTCTAATGCAGCAAACAACAACAACAACAAGCCACACCTATGCCTAACATAGGTCAGGTGTGCGTGTGACTGGAAAAATTCTTGGGGGATTCCGGCGGATAGAGGGAGAGTCCCTGAAAATTGCTAAGCACCGCTGCCGCAGGTGTGTTAGGGGGAGCCCCCATCAAAATTTGGCGACCCCCCCCCCATTTTTGGGTTCCTCCCCTCTTCTCCAGCCGATACCCCTCTCCCCTGATTTTTTGCCCAGCCACACGCACACCCATATATGCCAAGACCATAGGTGTAACGGAGATTTGGGGTGGGGGAGGCTCCACCCCCAAACTTTTTCTGGGGGCCCCCAGCATAATTTCACCAGGGGGGGGGGTACCCCGAACCCAAAATTTTCTAACAAATTTACCCCCTCCGAGATTTTTTGACTATCCCTCCCCCCTTGTTGTTACCCCCCCCCCCCAGCACTTTTTGGTACCAAAAAGTTAGCTAAATTTTGCCAAAAAATGGGGACATTTTTTAAAAAAGGTTCCTCACATTTTGGCTTAGAATCGCTTTAAAACCCTGTAAACACGCCTAAAACGACAAAAACAAGTCTTGTTTTGACGAAAAAACGCGTTAAGATACAGAAAATTTTGCGTTTTTATGCCATTTTTTTATTTCCTGAGGTCGGAATTTGGGGGGGGGGGTTGGATGGGGGTATATACATAGGTGTACCACCTGTTTGGGTTGGGGGGGGGGGGAGTAGAAGGTCCAAATTTGGCTCGGGGGACCCCACCCAAATCCGAAATTTGGGGGGGGGGGACCCCCCCTAAACTGTACCCAAGTTTTTTTAGCTAAAAATGCTCCTTTTTCGATGTACAGTACATTAAACGTACTCAAAAGCTTCTGTTAATAGTTTTCGTATGCGAAAATAGGGCTTGAAAATCGACAAATTTGAACTAAAATATGCTTAAATTAGCCCACATTGTGGTTTATAATTGTGCATATTACCTCTTAATTGCTATAAATAACCATCTTTAGCTGTTTACAGCTGATTTATAGCCATTTTTTCGAATTTTTTTCAAAAATTTTCATAAATTGCAAAAAATTTTTTCAAAAATTTTGCATTTTTTACTTGGTTTGGACCCAATTTTAAGGGGGAGGAGGTTTGAGCTCGGCTTGGGGGGGGGAGTAGTTGAGGTCGGGTAGGGGGGAGAGGGGGTCTGGCCTCTCCGTGGGGGGGTCTCACAGGGGGTAAACTGTAGCCTGGTTCACCTATGGGTATATACTCCCCATCACATTTCGGGAGTCGACCGCCAAATCTTCAAGGTTTACCCTCCCTCAACCAAAAGTTCCGGTGAAACTATGGACCCTCCCCCCGAATAGACTTGTTCCGAATCCTGGGTTTATTTTACTGGGGGTGGGTGGGGGTTGTGAGCTGGCTTATCCCTTGGCAATTTTTTATGGGGGGGGGGGGGATTCATGGGGGGCCCATCGATGGGGGAGCTCACCCAAGATAGGGGGGCATATTTTAGCAATTTTTTTGGGTTATGGCGCATAGGTGTAAGGTGGGGGGGGGGGTTGGGGGGGGTAGCCCCCCCAAGCCTTTTTTCAACCCTCCCCCAAAACTTTTTGGGGGGGACGTCCCCCCCAACTGGGGGGGGGGGTAGTCGCGCCGAAAGCGCGAAAAATGGCCCAAAATTGGGTATTTTTAGGGTAAATTTTGAAAAAATTTTCAAAAATGTCCAAATTTTTGGCTTAAAGTGTTTATTATTGCGAGAAATACACGTTTTTAACGGTTTTATGGACTTTCTGGCACAATATTGACCTTATTTTGGACTTGGAAACATGTTGGCAATCAAGTTTTTGAGTTTAAAACCACTGTCTAATGTTAAAATTACTTTATGGTTAGATGTTTTTATCATTAGAAACGGCTGAAAATGCGATTTTTGGCATAAAAACTGAAAAATTTTTTTGGGGGAGGGTTGGGGGGGTCTACAGAGGGCACCCCCCATAGTTTCCCTGGAAATTTTTGTGGGGGGGGGGTAAACTTCGGAAATTTGGTGGTCGACCCCCGAAATGTGATGGGGAGTACCCCCCCGAACCCCCCCCCCCCCAAAATTCGGACCTCAGAAAATTAATGATTAATTAAGGGATAATCGGAAAATCTGGGAGGGGGTAAATTTGGTGCAAATTTTTGGGGTGGGGGGTATACCCCCCCAACCCCCCCCCCCTGCCCCCCCCCCCCCCAGAAAAGGTTGGGGGGGGGCAGCCCCCCACCCCAAATCTCCGTTACACCTATGGTTATGGGGGGAGGTCGGGATTTATGGGGGGGCTCCATAGGAGTGACTGGGCAAAAAATCTGGGGGGGGTTCCCGACGGAGGGTGGGGGACCCCCCTAATTTTTCGATTTTATGCCATTTTTGACCACTTTTTGGCCAAAAATCTGGGGGGGTAGCAAAAATCCGAAAATCTGGGGGGGGGTCGCCAAAATTTGTCATTTTGGTGGGGGGCCCCCCACCCCCCCCCCGAACACATCTATGGGGGGCTCCTCGAATGGGGGGGGAGGTCGGCGAATGGGGGGCGGCCCCCCCCGAGGGCGAAGCCAGGGGAGCCCACCCCACTTTTTGGGTTTGGCGGCCCCCTCTGTCCCCCCGCAAAATCCCCCAGCCTGCCCCCAAAAAATTTCATTTTTTATGTTAAAAATTGCATTTTCAGCCGTTTTTAATGATAAAAGCATCTAACCACGAAGTACAAGTGTAAGTTTAACATTAGAGAGTGGTTTTAAACTCCAAAACTTGATGGTTTTGGTTTACAACTCCAAAATAGGTTAATATTGAGTCAGAAAGTGAGTCCATAGTCTGGGCTTATTCTAGTGGGGGGTTCATAGTTTCACTGGGGAGGGGGGTGGTTGGGGGGTGCTCACCCAAAACTTTCGACCCCCTTTGCGTTTGCCCCCCCCCCCAAGAATTTTCGACATACCCTCCCCCAACTTTCGGCAACCCCCACCCGGCCCTTTTTGGCGAGAACAAGTTATATATATAGCTGAGTTTTCTCAAATTTTGATTTAAAACCGCTTTAAAACCGCGTATAAACGCCTAAATCAAAACAAACCTTGTTTTCACGGGAAAAGCGTTAAAATACAGAAAATTTTGCATTTTTAGGCCATTTTTTGGTTTTTCTGAGGTTCCAACTTTGGGGGTGGGTTGGGGGTATAGTTTCCTTTAGGGGGGGGGGGTTGGGAGTATCCCCCCAAAATTTTCGACCAACCTAACCCACCTCCCCAGATTTTTTGACCCTCCCCCAACTTTTGGCCACCCCCCCAACGATTTTTGGACCCAAAAAGTTAGCTAAATTTGGCCGAAAATGGTCGTTTTTTAAAATTTTTTCTAAGATTTTGAACTAAAATCGCTTTAAAACGTTGCAAACACGCCTAAAACGTTAAAACAAGCCTTATTTTGATGAAAAAAGGCTAAATTAGTGAAACTTGCATTTTTTGGCCATTTTTCGAAATTTCTGAGGTCCGAATTTTGGGGAGGGGTTGGGGGGGTACCCCCATCACATTTCGGAGGTCGGCCAAGATTTACCCCCCCCCAGACCCTAACTTGCAGGGAAACTATGGGTGGGGGCCCCATCACATTTCGCGGGTCGACCACCAAATTTACAGTGCTTACCCCTCCCTAATCAAAAGTTCCGGTGAAGCTATGCCCCTCAGGACCCCTCCCCCAAAATATTTTCTATTTTTATCCCAAAAATTGCATTTTCAGTCTTTTCTAATTTCAAAGAACATTCAACCATGAAATAATTTTATTACTAGACAGTGGTTTTAAACTCGCAAACTTGTTTGCCAACATGTTTCCAATTCCAAAATAAGGTCAATATTAGGTCAATAAAGTCAATAGGTATTACGCAACGACTGAACGGAAGCATAAAAAAACAATGTCAATGTACATGTACGTATATTATGTTGAGAGTGCCTGAAGACGTAACATCATAATTAATAAGCCTCTGCCTCTCCCATCCCAACTAGCAGGTAAAATCTAAGCTTAAATTATTTACAACACCATACGTACCCAATAACACTGAGATCAGACGACAAGAAATGTTCAGGATATGGATAAGGATAATCCAGAAGATATATATATATATATATATATATACACATATATACATAATACAGTATGTGGTATAAGTTCATGCAAAAGAGACTGTCTAAAGCTGCACTATTTCGAAAAGCTTGCAATAGCATATACGTAGTTAATGCAGCTTTAGAAAATGACGATGCATGATACAAATACGTATAAAAGTAGATCCTCCGTATAATGATGTCATAGTGAAAACCTAAACACAAATCAAAAGATATATATATATACGAAACCGTTTAAAAATACGAATACGTATATACGTATATATACAAGTAACAAAAATGCTCCGCAAAAATTGGATAATATGTGTGTTGGGCCCATGGTTTTTTTTGCGTCAGGGGCTGCGTCATGACTAGTGATGTGCGCCGGAGCTCCGCTCCGACGGAGCTCCGGAGCGGAGCTCCGATTTTCGGTGCTCCGGAGCTCCGGAGCTCCGGGTACCCGGAGCAGCCTTTTGGAAGTTTTGAAGGTGCTAAGAAAAATTCGAAAGTATGATTTTTCTGCAAACTCCACGATTTCTCCTTGCAGCACGTAGGAATGGAATGAATGTTACATAGTTTATCGTACTTCTGTTTTTAAAAATGTTTCAGTTTTCTCAAGGTTGCGTTCTTGTATATACTTCTCAAGCAGGGGCGGATCCAGGGGGGGCGGGGCGGGCGCCCCCCCCGTCGCGATTCGAAGGTAGGAAAACTTAAGGGGAGAAAGAGGAAAAAGAGCAAAAAACCAAAACATTTCGCGCCTTCGGCGCGAATTTTCTACTTTTTAACCGCATATTTATTGCATTTGTGAAGAAAAAGCTTGAAATGCATCCGATTTTTCGGAGAAAATTACCATTTTTGCCTATAAATGTCAAGAATTTTAAAAATTTTGTTCAGTTCTTCAGTATAAAAAGAATTAAGGATCCGAGTACCGATTTTATTGCAAAAAAAAAAATTTTCTTCAACTTCTGGGGGGCTCCGCCCCCAAGACCCCCCGCTGGAAAAATTTTGCCCCCCCCCCCCGTCACGAAATCCTGGATCCGCCAGTGTTCTCAAGACGGCTTTTTTTCTGGAGACAAGTTAAACATTTTCATTTTCTAAATAAAAGAAAAATTAAATACAACTCTAATATATATATACATTTAAGAATTAATTCGGCAAAACGTTTAAATTTCGCACTTGTCATTAATTATTCAATTAAATATTACATTTCCGTTAAATCTATTCCATGTATATAAACTTTCAACATCTGCATCTGTTTTCTTTGCTTTCATCAAACCTGTCTTTTCTAATATATCTTTCAGATTGAAATTCTGATAGCTTAAATTTATATAGTATTTTAATTTGATCATATACATCCTCATGATAAGTTAAATACGTAGTGGGTAAATGAAATCTGGTCCACTTCTGTCAAATTTGCAATATTTCATGCATGAATTTGAAAAGTTTGGTATACATTTGATGAAATTGCTGCAAGAAATATTGAGTATTTCATGTGGAATATGCATAAAATTTAAATTTCTCAAATCTTGAAAAAAGTGAAACTTTTAAATAAACTGCAGTGTAAACTAACATGGGCTTTTATGTAAACACAACACTAGTATGCACAATCAATTAACCCAAAAATTCTGTGAAATATGGTTAAAGGCTGAACTTATTTCAGATCAAAAATACAGCTAACTCATATGCAGCAAAGAAATCAGCATCTAAAAATAAACAGTTAAGCGATAAAAGTATATAATATATACAGTGAGTAGGCATGCTTTTTATTGAATAAACAAGCAGTTTTCAGCTTAAACCAAAATTTTTACAATTTTGGCTCCACTAGCAGTCGGAGCTCCGCGGAGCTCCAGAGCTCCGGTGCTCCGACAGCCCGCTCCGGCCGGAGCTCCGGAGCGGGCAAATTGGTCGGCGCACATCACTAGTCATGACGCAAATTTTTTTCGTGTGACGCAAACGAAATTAGCCCTGACGCAAGCCTGGCGCAGCTAGATTTGAACTTCAACTAGAGGCAAGATTGTGCAAACTTGCTGGAAAAATTGTGTTTCAAACGTGATATTTCTAAAAATTTTCTACTGGGGGCTGCGCCCCCAGACCCCCGCATGTCTGCCGTCTTAGTAGTTGCTGATTGCTACGACGAGTGACGAACTACTATATTTGTGTATTCATTGAATAAGGGCGCATGTAGCAGCGGCAACAGCTTGCAAGTTTTGCAGATGTAGCACTTAAAAATATTTTAATATACATTCGATATTGCAATAACCGGCTATACCTAATACCACATCAACTGGTCGCGAAAATGCTCTAAATTAATTCCTGGGAGAGTCTTAATTGCAAAAATTCTTCAACTTCTGGGGGCTCCGCCCCCCAGACCCCCCGTGTTGTTTCTTTCTCTAGCTCTTAATGCTTCACACATTACAGTCGGCTTAAATGATGCAAAATTTGAAAAGCATATGGAAAATGTAATGCTGTGTATTGATAAGTTAAATATATATTGGTTAAACATTAAAATTCTAAAATATATACTTATAGTCAGGGGGTGGGAAACATGACGGAAAAGAGGGGGAAAAACATGGTCGCCTCTTCCCCAACCATAGCAGTTGCAGCTGCCAAGTATAGCCCATTAGAAAGAGCAAGTCTAGAAGTATACCCTACAGTACCAGATTGGTTTCTAAGTTTGATTCTGTAAGTACAGTACTTGACCAAAGTTGACCTCCCAAAATTGGCCAAAATGCTAAGGATTTTCGAAAGTTTGCAAGTATAATCTAACCAACCATCCAACTTTGGCTACTATAAATTTGCATGCGGGCATAATTCGACTTGCTCTATCACATGGCAATAGTGATTTTCCCCTACGTGCACCCAGTAAAAAATTTGACCATGTTTTCCCCCACATAGGGTCCACTAGAGCGGGGAAAAAACATGGTGACCAAATTTTTAAATTTTTGCGTATGCTTCAGGAAGGCGTAACTAATGCTAGCTTCTATAGGAAAGAGAATGCTTTAAAACCGCTAAAAAACTCAAAATATGCCAACTTTGAGCATTTTTGAAGCTTCTAGCTCGAAAATTTGATTTGCAGCATCAACATGCCAGGTTTCATAAGTTTCTATGGTAAAAATGAAAATTTTGAAAAAACATAAAAAATGATGGGATATTGTAATTTTTAACACAACTAACTTATTTCTAGCGATATTCTGCATATTATGGCCAGTTCCCAGCAGGTTCCATGCCCAAACAGGTTAGGTACGGCGGATTTGGCGTTTTGACCAAAAAATCGGGTTTTAAGCTTGTTGTGACGCTGGAATGGTGCCTATGTAGTTTTGCACGCTAAAAACAGCTGAAACAACGCTTTTAAACCACTCTAAATGGTTGCTTGCTAGAAATCCGTGCCATGTTTTTTCCCCGCACCATGTTTTTTCCCCGATTGGCGGGTAAAAAAACATGGACAAATCCTGTTACTGCCAAAGCTGAGAGAGGTGTAAGAGAAGTTTGAATATACGATTGGAGAGGTATTTGCCCACGGTACGTAACGGTATACTCAAACCGATCCAAATCCAAACGAAGAAAAAGTTGGAGGCTTGCTTCCCTATTTATGTTCCCCCCCCCCTGACTATATTAAATTTTTTAAAAATAAATTTAATTTTTGACGCAGTGACCCCAGTTCCTGACGCAATAAAATTTTTCCTGACGCAGCACTGGCGCAAATCGTGAAACCAAAAAAAAACCCTGGTGGGCCTATGTCTGTCCTTTAAATTCCGGTTGAGAAGGGCATAAATCCGACACCGTAAAAGTTGCTCAGCTCACTTAGGGCTTTCATTTGATACCAAATTTTATATACCACTTTTGAAAAATTTTATTTTTGACCGAAAATCGCCTAAGTCCCCACCCCACCCCACCACAGCACTCTACAGCCACTTTGAGCACGCAGTTCTATGACAAAAGTTGCTCAGCTCGCTTAGGGCTTTCATTTGGTTATACCAAATTTGACCACTTTTGAAAAATTTCATTTTTGACCGAAAATCGCCTAAGTCCCCACCCCACCCCACCACACCACAGCACTCAACACCCACTTTGAGCATGCAGTTCTATGACAAAAGTTGCTCAGCTCGCTTAGGGCTTTCATTTGGTACCAAATTTGATCACTTTTGAAAAATTTCATTTTTGACCGAAAATCGCCTAAGTCCCCACCCCACCCCACCACAGCACTCAACACCCACTTTGAGCATGCAGTTCTATGACAAAAGTTGCTCAGCTCACTTAGAGCTTTCATTTGATACCAAATTTGACCACTTTTGTGAAACTTTATTTTCGACCATTTGACCCTCCCACCCGACTGACCCTTCAAACGGCAAAGTAGAACCAGCCCAGCAATATAGGTACGTTTGACGGCAAAACGAATACCGGGAATGAGCTGGGCACACCAGAAAACCCCTATAGACAAAGTTTTGAGAGGCCAGGTAGAGCCTACTATGGACCTCCAGGAAGCGGTTTCCGACTTGACCCTCCCGACGGAAACGTAGAACCAGCCCAGAAATATAGACACGTCGGACGGCAAAAAAGATACCGGGAATGAGCTGGGCACACCAGAAAACCCCTATAGACAAAGTTTTGAGAGGCCAGGTAGAGCCTACTATGGACCTCCAGGAAGCGGTTTCCGACTTGACCCTCCCGACGGCAAAGTGGAACCAGCCCAGCATGATGGGTGGGTCTGACGGTAAAACTGACTGCGGGAATCGATTCTCCGTGCCAGAAAACCATTGTATGGAAGATGTGAGCTTTCAAAGCTGGATAGACAGCGAGAAATTTCGATTTTTCATTTTTCGAATTTTCGCCATTTTTGACGGGCCACTGTGGTCGCTAGGGAAGTGATAGAGAAACGCAACCTGGACCGTTAGTTAGTTCAATATATGTAATTTCTAAATATAAAAAGAAATCAGCTCCAGCTCGTAACGTTCGACCTGAGGGACGACCACAAAAATGGTCACTTTTCGCTATGAGCCGACTTTGCGGCGGCGCTGTGGCGCAGCTGCGGCGCAAAAAAGTTGTGATTCTTAAATTCTTTAGAGGGTACTACTAGACCCCATAGCCCTTTAGGTTGGCCCACCGCTGCAGATCACGTGAAAGCGGCGAACATTATGTACAATACAACCATCAAATAGGAGAAACCGGAAAAAACATCGCCGCCATAACCGGTCCGGGGTGCAACTTTTTAACGGTAAGTGATACGGGGCTGAAACTTCACAGACATACTAAACTCGATGTGCTCTACAATTTGCGCATGAAATCTGCGCAGGATTTTGCGCAGCTTCTGCGCAGCTTATTTTACACTGTCTCCAGCCACTTTTCACACATATTATAGGGGTCGCTGCCGCGACCCCTATGATATTCTAATCAGGGTCGGGTCCTGGGGGGGGGCTTGTGCTTGTCCCCTGAAAATTTTGAGGGGGCTTGTACCTTGAACAAAAATTTTCAGGGGGGCTTGTACCTCAAGAATAAATTTGTAGAATTTTTAGAAAAATTAACGCTAATTTTCGTAAAATTTGCAATTTTTTATCAAAATTTGCAAGAAATCTTCAATTTTTTGAAAAAAATTCAAAATTTTGCCCGATTTTCCTAAAAATTAAACAATTTTGCTAAAAAATTCCGGCGAAGCCGGAAATTTTTTGAAATTTTAGTGTAAAAATTAATTCTTTCCTGCTATTTTTGCCTACCCCTTGGCCATTTTATCGCTACCCCTTGTCCCCGGCGGCGGTAGGCAGGGCTTGTACCTTGTCCGGGTTGAGGGGGGGCTTGGACCCCCCAGACCCCCCGCGTTAACCTATGATAACCATAGGTGTGGTGTGGCTGGCATTGGTGTACCTGGGGTTGGGCCGGGTGGGGGTCATCTTCCCCAAATGTAAGAGTCCTAATCCCGACCCCGCACTCGAAATTCTGGAAGGGCCAAATTTGATCATTTTTTGCAAAACGTTGGGACCGGACAACCCCTTTGGCTTTTCAAAATCCTGGATACGCCCCTGCGGAGGGGTGGGCTCCCCCCAAAAATCGTTCCCCCCAAAAATCGCCCCCCCCCAAAAAAAGTGGGTGCCCCTTTTGGTACCAACTTTTGCCCTGAAAAAATCGCTCAGAAGGCCAAATTTTTGATTTTTGGAGATTTTTAGTCGATTTGCCTATTTAAGCGCTATTTTTGCACTAAAAATGAACTTTTTTGGGGATTACTATAAAAACAGCGCTATTTTTAGCAGGTTTTTAGAAAACTTGTGAAAAATTTTCGCCCTCCCCAAGAATGACTCGCCCCCCGAAGGCCCCCCAAAGAGCCCCCCCTGGGCTTTTTTTAGTGGGGGGGGGGTGAGGGGCGCCCCCCACTTTTTGGGTTCCCCCCCACTCGACCCCTTCCCACCCCCCCACCCCACCCCACCCCCCCCCCCCCCCCCCCCCCCCCCCCCCCCCCACCCACCCCCCCCCCCCCCCCCCCCCCCCCCCCCCCCCCCCCCCCCCCCCCCCCCCCCCCCCCCCCCCCCCCCCCCCCCCCCCCCCCCCCCCCCCCCCCCCCCCCCCCCCCCCCCCCCCCCCCCCCCCCCCCCCCCCCCCCCCCCCCCCCCCCCCCCCCCCCCCCCCCCCCCCCCCCTTTTTGGGCTTCCCCCCCACTCACCCTAAGGTGCCCAGAAAATGCCAAACTTTAGGATTTTTGGTCAAAATTATCAAAAATTTTCCGGCTTCGCCGGAATTTTTTGGTCAAAAATCGTCTATTTTGGTACTCAAACTCAATTTTTGAGCACTTTCAAGCATAGTTATAGCAGTATATGTAGAAAACAGGCTATTTTTACCGCATTTTAAGCGATTTTGGACCACATTAGATTCCCCCCCCCCCACTCTCCCCACCCCCACTTTTTTTTGCCTAGAAAAAGCCCAGCCCCCCAAGAAAAATTTCCTAGAATAAGCCCAGTAGGGTATGTCAAAAAGTCTGGGAGGATAAAGTTGGTCGCAAATTTTGGGCCCACCCAAACCCACACCCCCAAAGGAAAAAACCCTAAAAATACTCTGTATATATATGTATATATTATATATACGTATTTATATCTAAAAAGAGTCACAATGTAGTTACTTTGACTTGTTTAGCTGTTGCTGTGGTGCTTTCTAATTGTTGCTTTGATTTCACGCGGATGCGGATTCTGTGCATATAAAACATGAATACTTACGCTAGTGGAAGTTTAGCATCATCGTAAGTAGCACCGTTTTATGTATTCAAGTAATAAAATTCTCCTCTGGATTAGCTTTTAGTTATAGTGCAGCCGCTCATACCAACATATTGTAATTCACGCGAGTATGAGATGACCTTATGGAAGGAAACATTGTTAGAGAAATGAACCGTTGAGCTGGACATCAATTCACGCGAATAGGATGGACGGACGAATTGCCTGGTCCACGCTACCCGACTGCATTCCCTATTCGGCGCTGAATCTGGTTTCCATAATTTTCAGCGCCGACTGCTTTCCCTATTCGGCGCTGAATCTAGTTTCTATTATTTTCAGCGCCGACTGCTTTCCCTATTCCGCGCTGAATCTAGTTTCTATAATTTTCAGCGCCGACTGCTTTCTCTTTTCGGCGCTGAATCTGGTTTCTATAATATTCAGCGACGACTGTTTTTTTATCATTTTTCCGCCCTTCCTTCTTTCCCTATTCAGCCACTGCATGCCCGTCTAGGGCATTTTCCCTCTGGTTGCATTGCAGTCATGGGTACTGGATGTCCGATTTCGGTCAAAATAGAGAAAACGGAAGAAATTGTAACTTTTCAAGCTTCTTTGTTCTGTACTTTCGGTTGACGATTAATGACTGGCTGAATTTTTAAAGTTTCTTTTATGAAACTTTGACATCTTTGGAAACTTCAAAAGTGAAATGTTGTGTTGCTCATTTGGAATAAGCTTTATCACCGCCCTTGCTTGGAAAGCTGAACAATTTAGATCTTACTCATATAGTCATATGTGGAGTGGAAAGTGAGTGACCGCGAATGTTGGTTGTTCAGCTAAGTTGGTCCATCCATAGTAGTACGCTTTTAACCTAGTCCTCCTGGCATTTACAACCTGACCCTCATATTAACATTTTCAAACCTAGTTCTCTGTCTATTTACAACCTAATATCACCCATATTGCATTTTTTATGCTCCATCGGAGCATTTTTATTCGTGTCTATTGGTCACCTCCAGGCTCGTTGTCGGATAGGGTCCAAACGGCAGACCCTTTGACATACGGAAACGAAGTTATCTTCCAGCACAGGTGCTTTTTCAATATAGTGCTGGAGTATTTAGATAATGACCAATCTTATGTGGCCAGTTTCTTGGATAGATACGCCAACGGGTGATCATTACGTTGTGATGTCAAATGCAGCAGACAACAATTGCAACCGTGGTTTGGAGTTGGGAGGCTGCCACCCGGAAACCAGAAATAGAGGAAAAAATTTTATGGTCCGCGCCCGGGGGACACTTGACATTTACTTAATTTTTACGTAACTTACGCTTTTTAAACCTTTCTATAACTTTTTTGACATCAAACTTCAGCGTAAAATTAACTCAATTTGTCTCTAAGTGTCTCTTAGCTCTTGACTCTTCCAAAGAAATTTTTTGACATTTTCAAAGTTTTCTAAGGTCCGCCTCGAAAACATTTTCTACGCTACTGGTTTAACTGGCATTTTCCGGATTATCCTTATCCTTATTATTATTATTATTATTATTATTATTATTATTATTATTAATTCTTTTAATAAAATGAAATGTTTCTGCCTGATGTTTTAGTACTGGATCTGCAGAAGCGCACCGCCAAATCCAGCAAGATTGGTCAAATAGAGAGTATACTGAGGTGATATCCCTGAATATACGCAAGATTTCAGACTTTCTCTGTGCTTTTGATTTATCTTGCCGGACAAAGCTGGCCAGCTTAAATGAACGATTGACCGGCCTTGAAAAGAAAATTGAATTTCTTGAAGCCAGGGTTACCAAAGGAGATACTTTGAACTGATATATCGGCGGCTAAACGCGAATCTTCCCCTTGTTAACTTTTTGGTTATTATTTAGCTTTTGCTTATTTCTTTGTTTTATCCTGCTTGTATATATTTGGATATGTATATACTCATCGTTTTATACTTGTATGTATGTATATAAGTATACTTAGCGTAGCCAGCCAGGAAAGATTCGGGATGGGAATGACAAATTGTGGGTGCTGCGGATCCCCCCAGAATCTGCTGAAAAATGTTTAAATTTTTGACCTTTTGAAAATTTTTGGAGCATAATTATTTTGAAATAATGGCTACGGCACTGCTTATTTTTTATTCGTTTATACAATTTCATTTGAAGCTGTACCGATAAAATCAGCGAGTTGTTATGTGCATGTGTGTGTGTATTTAATACCTGTATATACAGTTTGCACAAGGAATGGAAATTAAACTTTTTATGATTGCAGTCTGTAGTCTTCTTATTTATCAGGTCAGCGAACACTGTTGTTGTCTAAGTATTTTACAGTAACTGACTGAAATAAGTGAAAGTAAGAAAGATTAGTTACAGCTGTTATGTCATTACCTCACTTTCTAAACAAGTTACGCCCACGTTGCATTGTCGAACTTATCATGAGTTCCATCTAAAAGTAGTAACTAATAATAAAACTAGTTTTAGGGATTTTGCTGTAGAATTTAGTAGTTGCTCCTGAGCCGCACATGAGCCAGCGCCTCGTGAGTAAGGCACCTCGTCTAAGATCGCTTACATGCTGAGAGTGAAGCTTTGTGTGAATATTTTACCCTCCTATTCTTCTGTGGCGTTCTGCAGAGTGCATCCACCTCCACGTCCAGCACACGTTGTTAGGGTCATCCTCTCTTCTCTTCTAGAAATGAGATTACTGTAAATTTCCACAAGGTTAAGTTACCTTTGACGAGAGTGCGTAGCTATTGAAGGTTATGATCTGTTTAAAGTTAATCTATAAACAATTACATTTGTTTCATCCTCCATTAGTCCATACGTTGGTACAACAGTTCTAATAAAGTAGTCAATTTTTCGTAACAGTTCTCAGTTTGAAAAGAAAACGAAGGTTCAGCACTGTTGAACATTTCATTGCGGACAAAAGCCTGAACTATGTAGTCGGATTCGGTTTAATAATAGTATTTCTTCGAATTTGTCTATGAAATCGGCGTTTATGCTTGCTGGTTTCACAAAATAATTGTGATGGGTTTCTGGCGTTGGTTTATGTCATAAATTACAGCAGCAAGAAAGATTTATCTATTTTTCTAAATTTTTGCTAACTTCAATTTGAAACTGCGCTTGTTCGCACCCTTCCCGAAATAGTCTTGTTCTATTCTTTTTCAGCATCAAGGTGATCGGAGCCATTACCAGTTGTTTTTAAATGGTATATAGTTGGTAACTATCGACTGTAAACTTATTTAAGGCTTCATGGCCACGGTTAATGGCGATTTTAATAAGAAACCTCAAGAGGGAGACGCGGTTACCAAAAAAGATTATTATGAAATACTGGGCATCGAGCGGACAGCCACGGAATCTCAGATTAAAGCTGCCTACAGAAAGCTAGCTTTAAAATATCATCCTGATCGGAATCCGGGTTCACAGGAATGTGCCGAAAAATTTAAGGTATAAATTTCCTTACCACATTAGGACAAATAAACTGTTTCTCTTTGTAAAATTACTCATGTTAGACGCTGTTTAAGTCAGAGCAGAGTAGATTGTTCTGGAAATGAGGGAAGGGAATTTTAAATATATGTATACATATCCGTAAATATCAAACAAAACTTGTTACAATGCATTGCTTAGAATTAGTTTCAGCTAGCTAAGTTTCAATTATATAAATTAAGTTTTAGAAAAATCAATCTCTAAAACGTAGGATTCCATTTCTGAGTGCGCGCCATAAAAGGGAGGGGGTCCTGGAAAATATTCGTTATCTGAATTCTGATAGAAAGTATTTGTGCTAAGTGTATAATTTCGTAGAACTGAAACGTCTGTCGCCAAAAGTACGAAAAGTTGTCCCTGCGGGAGGGCTGCAACCTCTTGCTTTATGTGCGGCGCTCTGTCAATTGATCCACGCTTCCACAAGCGTAACCAGCTTGTTGAAGTTGACATAGTAATGCGAATTTATGATGAATGGCAATGCGTGAACCCACGTACACGATTATACTTTTTTAAAATTTATTTTCATTTTTCGTGTTAGCATGGAGTTCGTATGTTGTATGTTTCAGGAAATATCAATTGCCTATGCCATTTTGTCCGATCCAAATAAGAGACGGCAGTATGACGTATCCGGTCCCAGTGGTGCCATTGTGGATTTTGAAAGCTTAAATGTGGAAGAAGTGGGAGGTGTGGGAAGAGTATTTGGTGCCCTTTTTTCTAAACTAGGTGTTCCTATTCCAACCCAGATTGCCACCAAAGTTTTGGCCACTGCCGAAGAAATAAACAAAGGCAGCTGCTCAGATAAGGTACGTATGTATATATATTAGTGATGGGCACCGGATATTTTGTCATATCCGGATATCAGCCTATTTTGCGTTAACGGATATCCGGATATCCCCTATTCAAAACTCAAACTTGAGAAAAGTTTTTGATTTTACACTTAAAACTTCAATTTTTTGGCAATTTTTTGTTGCCCTGTAAATTTCTATCATAAAACCAAACTACAACCTGGGTTTTAAAAATATTTAAGCCAAAATTTTGAAAAATATTTTTTAAATTTTAAAATTTTTGTTAAAATTTCGCAAATTTTTCAATACTTTGTCTAAAATATAAACGCATATCCGGTTTTCTCAAATCGGTTATTTTCCGGATATCCGGATATCCAGTGCCCATCACTTTCATATTTGTGCAAATACAACTTAGCCTGTTTGATATTAGTTTTTAGTGTAGGTGTGCTTATACTTCTTAGACTTTGGTAAGGGAAGATTTGACCCTGGAAATATCTCCGTCCTGCTGCATTACTTGGGGTGCCGGTGTTCATTTCCAAATTCTCAGCTGTAACCGATGACCACTTCCGACTCAGCCTGCGAGGACTGACAAGTTTTGTTCTTGTCTGAATTAAAAGTTGGTGTGCATTTATAGGTGCAAGATTTGAAGCCTGGTTATACCGTATCCTCTAGAGTGGAGCGACAAGAGCCTCATTTCTACAGGATCACCCTTTCTCAGTCAGATGCAGAGAAAGGCCTTGTAGTGACTTGCCGATCTGTAGCCATGTCAAAATTTAAACTTATCCTGTTTGATTCACTAGGAGGAGTCAGGTATATCACCCACCGACGCCTGAGCATCCTTGTTTTTATTTTAAGTCTTGGATTTACACATAATATGGGGGGGTTACGATCCGTGGTGGTTGAACTATGAGGTGGATTTTGTAAACATATAGATTATAGATACGTAATTTACACATGATCCCACTTTTATATTCGGAAGTGTATAGTGACTGTTTTCCGTCTGACGTGCTTTCTTGAAACAGTTTGTCTTAAAGGAAGTGTTAATTAAAGCCTAGCGTTAGTTTGCTCTTGTTATTCCTACGTTTGGTTTTTCGGACTTGGGGTATTTTAGGCAAATTGAAGAAAGCTGTAAAGTTGGTAAAAAGTATACGGCTGCTGATATGTACTTTGTTCCTTTTGACCGTTATCAGATGAGTGAATTCTTTCCTTTGAAGTTCTACATGGATGACAAAGAGGTTCCCATCCCGGTACGGTTTTTACATTTATTCTCTTACAGATTCATGAGTAAGCTGCTTGAGTTATCTCTCCTCATTAGTTAAAACCAACCTTTTCTGGAAAATACTGTTAATCTGTAAATGGAATTTCATATGTTTTGACAGCTGACTTGGCGGCTTCTTTTGCAAGCTGGCACTATATTATTTACAAACAATTTGTGATGTATGTATTTAGTTGAATTTGTAAGATTCATGCAAATCTTCGTACTGTTTTAGTTCCACTTATTGGATACCTATGAGCCTAGTCAGAACATTCGGCTTAGTCCTGGATCTCATCTATTTTGTGTCTACGGGGATAATTGGCTTCAGGATGTTAAGTATGTGCTAAGAGCCGTTGTGGCCGAGTCGAACGCTCCGATTGTTACGTCTCTGCAGCAAACCGAGAAACAAATGGCGCAGAAGAAAAAGGATATGGCATCATTTCAGGAAGAATATATGGAAGCTAAGAGAAAGTACGTCATACGTTTGCAGAAAAGAATTGAAGGTGACAGTAGGATACATAATTTTTATGACCAGCTTGAAACATCGGTAACAGTCCGCAATTTTGCAGACTTTAAGAAAATTAGGATTCAGAAAATGTTAAAGAATAAGTTGCTGTTGCTGCTGCATTTGTTGATTGTATTATTTTATTGAAGCTTGCTGACTTTGTTGGTAAAGAATGTGTATGCTATGTGGATCTTTCATTCATTTTCTCTGAGGAAACCTAGCATTTCTAACATCCAACTTTTACCAGTACCCATGTATACTGTTTAGGTTTGAAGCGTGTGTGGAGCGACTTCAGGTAGAAACGAAAGAAATAAAGGATCTGATTGAGCGGCGAGATAAAGCTTACGATGAATTTCTGGACACCTCAGCTGCCAAATATGGCGAAAATGTTCTGGAATCTTCCCATGCCAATAATCAAGGACTGGTCAAAGGAATTTTTTCTATGTTTGGAAGTGGAAGTGGAAAATGAGGCTTTTCTGTTTGATTAGAATTGAATTATCAGTTTTAGTATGTGACACAATATCTTATTCTTATCATTCCATGTTGGATTTTAATAGATTATGTATGTACTGGTTGTGTACATACATAACGTATATAAAGTTGCTTGTTTCGATTGTTAAATGTAGGCATGGTGTTTTCTAAGCATCTGACTGACTCTTTTATTTTGCTGTTTTGTCACGCTACTAATCTCTGTAGCTCATTTGCAGACAGTTTTAGTGAGTGTAAATTTATGCTTCTCTTTAACCAGAATATGCGAGGGAAGTTTGGTAAAAGAATTAGAATTGCCGGAAATCGATTAAAAAGAAAGATGATTCTATTTGTTTTGCAAGTCACTATATTCATAAATCCGGCCACAGACGAAAATTTTTGATTATTTAAGAAGAAGTGGTAAAGTCGGGAAATACACTTGGCTTTGGAAGATCGTAGCTTTATTTGCGGATACCTTTCATGGGGTTCGATTCATACCCCATCCCACTAAAATAACCAAACCTTTATTTGGCGAAAGAACTAATCGAATGCCGTAGTGTTACGACTTGCAGTTTCACTAGGGGCCGATTTCATCAGTCACAAGTTCTCAAGTATACAAGCCACAAGTAATTTCGGTTTCATCAACGATTATTCACAAGCCACAAGTCACAAGCAAAGTCCCTGCTTGTGACAAGTTGCCCACAAGTTGATTTTCCAGTTTCGGTTTCATCAAGCCACAAGCCACAAGTTACAAGTTCACAAGTCCCTGCAAACAGCTGCAAAATCCCACAAGTCAAAGTATCACTTGTGGCAGTCAATTTTAATTAGTAAAAAATTAATATTACATAAATGAATTTACTCGTTTACTAAGGACAACGACACTTTCTCGAAAGCGGATCAATTAACAAATAAAATGACCTAAATTTTACAGAAATTTGCAGCGCCAAATTTTGGTATAAATTAACTTTTTCAATGTATTAAACTAATTATTTACGCTGATTTATACACTCTTTATTCATGTATCTAAATGTGGTAATGCTTTCCTTAATTTACTTTTCGTGTATCCATTTCTTTATTTTCTATTTGCCTATTTAATTACTAAGCAATTTAACTTTCGAAAAGTCTTCCGTTCGCTGCATAATTCTTGAATTATTGTTTTTTGTTTACTGTAGTTCTTTGGTTTCAAGTTGCTTCTATTTTGGCCGCTTTTTCCCCCACAAGTACTTTCCTGAACTTGCGAGCTCTGATGTCATTTCAGCGTGCTTGCCTGTCATTTACTTGTGGCTTGTGACTTGTGGCCACAAGTAGTCTGCAAATTTTGGGTAACTTATGACCACAAGTCACAAGTTCACAAGTTGTGGCTTGTGAACTTGTGACTAATGATGAAATCGGCCTAAGCTCACATTATGGTAGTTGTGTTTTATTTATTTTTAAATAGTTTGAATAGTTCAAACCCCCTCTAGTTTCCCATGCTGTATTTACTTTGTAGCCTGATCAGTTTTGTGCTTATCAATTGTCATCTCTCTTTGATCTTTTCAATTTGTGGTAATGCCTACGCAACCTTAACTTGCTTCCTTTCTGCTATTTTTGATTCTGTGATTGTAATTTATTGTGTGTTTTGCTTGTAGGTCCATTTGTTAAGTTCCTAGTGATTTATTTAACTCTAGTTCTCTAAGGTCTAACTGAAAATAATTTAAGCTACTTTTGCGAAAATATTGGGTGTCTTTGTCTCTTCATGCTTTGGGATAACCTGCTAAGTTTATTAATTTTCTGGTTACAATTCGATGAGAAATTTCTCTAATCTACGCTGTTTCTACAAGACTAGTGGTAGCCTTTAGTAGGACAGTGTGTGTTCAGATTACAGTTGGGGAACAATTCAAGTATTATTTTTTAGTTGATGAAATAGCTCCAGATCCAAAATGTCTAATTTGTTTATCATTTACTTAGTTTAAAGCCTTGTATACCTACCAGTATTGCTGTGATGTTTAGTCTAGTCTAGTCTTGTAAAGGCTGTACGTATCTTGGATGGTTTGTATGAAATAAAATTTGTGGAATGTTAGCTTTAGTGGTTTATTGTTCGAACTCAGATGATCATATCTCAAAATCCCTAATTGAATTCTTTTCTGTAGTGACAAATTTTGGCATACTTGTGTATCTTTCGTTATCCCCATCCGGTTGTGTAAGTCTAGAAAAAGCAGATTTAGTTTTAAATTGCGTACGAATCTACACGAAGCTAGAAACTGTTAAAAGTTGTCTTTTTAGAATGTCTTTCTCACAAAAAGTGGTAACAAAGGGAACACCCACCTCCACCTTTTGGGGGAAGGTGTTTATGGTGACGCCCCTGGCCCTGCCCCCAGTTGAATAAGCTAGTATTATTAGCTGTCTAGTTGCATGCGTAGATCATTAGCATAGGTGATGTGACTAGAGTTGTGCCTTAAGAAAATTTCCTGGTCGCCCGGATTTGCTGAATTAACCGGGTCGGGCCCTGTCCGGATCTTTCATAGAAGGCCTGACATTTTATACAGTAGCAAGCCCTAGCCTTGAAACACAGACAGCTAATGAATAACCATTTTTTGTCCAAGGATCACACATGAGATAGCCTTGGGCCCATGGAATTTTTTGTCGAAATAGCCTAAACAGCTTTGGAAATTTGAAAACTTGGAGCCTTCTAATTCAAGCTAGTCCAGTATACGCTGTCTCAGAATCACACTTTGCTGCAACAGTTAAATTAGCTGGTTTTCAGCAGTGACAGTTTCCCGGAAGTTCCAACTTTAATGGCTCCTAACTTTTGATTTGATTGAATTGATTGCCATCTCTCGAGGGCTCCCTGAGAGTTGGAAGTGGGTCGCAATTTCGTGACCCCCGGGTACCGCGACCCACAGAGATTTTGTCGACTCACGTTACCCACTTCTTTAAGTTGGACATTTTTGCATATTTAAGTACTCCATAGCATGCATCGAGCGAAATTAAATTAACGCTTTAAACATGTACATAGCCAAGTGTTAGAAGTTTACGAACTTCCAAACAAAATTTGGCAAGTTCAAAGGTAGCTACGGTAGATCAGACTCAGATTTCGTCTTCTTTTTCGCTAGTTCTGAGCAGGCTATGCTGTCGCAAAAAAGTTGGGATCAGGATCGGGCAGTAAAATCACTTTTTAGGTGTTTGAAGATAGTCTATTTTCTTGTAGTAGTTTCATATAGTGCTGGGACCGGTTCCGATTTTTGAAACCGGTTCCGGTTCCAGTTCTTGGCTACCGGTTCCGGTTCTAGCTACCGGTTCCGGTTCCAATAGGTATTTTTTTACAAAAACGCTAAAATCACTCAATTTTTATATTTTTTTGAAAATCGCTATAAAACCGTGATGTATAATTGACTGCACAAGACTACAAAGGTATTTTAAATCCGTTTTTTACTAGATTTTACTATTTACAAATATTTTCTGTTAAAAAATGTTTTCTGTCTCAGCATTTTAGCAAAATTTTTGGAACATTTTAGGTAACAGTCTTACCAAGATACTTAGTAATTCTCAATCCAGACAAAAATTTCGCTATCGCCTTTCAGAAAGCGAACGTCGCAACTTTAGGAATAACAAACATACCTTACTGTCAGTCAAAGATGAAACTTTGACTCAATTTCAAACCGTCCAATAAAATTTGCTCATCGAGTTAACAGTATAGGATCAACTACAAAGCTTGATCATTGAAATTCAGCTATCTGAGGCCGAAAGTTTTTCTGAGATCAAAAATTCCGCAGAGGAAAATTGGAGCAAATCGTTGAAGTGAATTTTCGAGCACTTCTGCAGAACACAGGTACAACTAACTTCATGCATTCGAAACCAAAAAGTCGTAGGTGTAATAAATGAAATCAGTCTGTTGAGTTTTATTTTACACAGATTTTGATTTAATATTATTAGCCGACGCTACCATAACTGTAGCAAAAGCGCCATTTTCTATCAAAGCGTAATCCTATATATATATATATATATATATACAAGTAACAAAAATGCTCCGCACAAAAGAGGATAATATGTGTGTGTTGGCTGTATCGTATATATATATCCTTTAAATATCCTTTAAATATATAATAAATATAAATAGGTATATATATCCTTTAAATTCCGGTTGAAGAAGTAAAGACAAAAGTTTCATGGGCACGTGACGTTATTTGCCACAGCAAATATTGGTGGATGGTTCCATGTCAAAAGTTGCTCAGCTCACTTAGGGCTTTCATTTGATACCAAATTTGACCACTTTTGAAAACTTTCATTTTTGACCAAAAATCGCCTAAGTCCCCACACCACCCCACCACAGCACTCTACAGCCACTTTGAGCATGCAGTTCTATGACAAAAGTTGCTCAGCTCGCTGAGGGCTTTCATTTGGTACCAAATTTGACCACTTTTGAAAAATTTTATTTTCGACCACTTGACCCCCCACCCGACTGACCCTTCAAACGGCAAAGTGGAACCAGCCCAGCAAAATAGGTACGTCGGACGGCAAAACGGATACCGGGAATGAGCTGGGCACACCAGAAAACCCCTATAGACAAAGTTTTGAGAGGCCAGGTAGAGCCTACTATGGACCTCCAGGAAGCGGTTTCCGACATGACCCTCCAGACGGCAAAGTGGAACCAGCACAGCAAGATGGATGAGTCCTACGACAAAAAGGACACCGGGAATGAGCTGGGCGCACCAGAAAACCCCTATAGACAAAGTTTTGAGAGGCCAGGTAAAGCCTACTATGGACCTCCAGGAAGCGGTTTCCGACTTGACCCTCCCGACGGCAAAGTGGAACCAGCCCAGCAAGATGGGTGGGTCTGACGGTAAAACTGACTGCGGGAATCGATTCTCCATGCCAGAAAACCATTGTATGGAAGATTTGAGCTTTCAAAATTGAATAGATAGCGAGAAATTTCGATTTTTCATTTTTCGAATTTTCGCCATTTTTGACGGGCCACTGTGGTCGCTAGGGAAGTGATAGTGAAACGCAACCTGGACCGTTAGTTAGTTCAATATATGTAATTTCTGAATATAAAAAGAAATCAGCTCCAGCTCGTAACGTTCGACCTGAGCGACGACCACAAAAATGGTCACTTTTCGCTATGAGCCGACTTTGCGGCGCCACTGCGGCGCTGTGGCGCAGCTGCGGCGCAAAAAAAGTTGTGATTCTTAAATTCTTTAGAGGGTACTACTAGACCCCATAGCCCTTTAGGTTGGCCCACCGCTGCAGATCACGTGAAAGCGGCGAACATTATGTACAATACAACCATCAAATAGGAGAAACCGGAAAAAAAAAACATCGCCGCCATAACCGGTCCGGGGCGCAACTTTTTAACGGTAAGTGATACGGGGCTGAAACTTCACAGACATACTAAACTCGATGTGCTCTACAATTTGCGCATGAAATCTGCGCAGGATCTGCGCAGGATTTTGCGCAGCTTCTGCGCAGCTTATTTTACACTGTCTCCAGCCACTTTTCACACATATTATAGGGGTCGCTGCCGCGACCCCTATGATATATATATATATATCGGCATAAAAATACTAAAAGATGACCATGAAATATAAAAATATTGTAATAAGCCGTCAAAATCATTCTTTCTTTCGGTAGAACTAGCCAATTACTATTAATCAAGAACTGTATCTCAGGGTCCAGGCATACTATGTATTGCTCAGCTTAACCCCTAATCTGGAGTTACGCCTTGCTTTGCTGGTATGCTTCGGTTTAAGTTTAGCACACAAAAAATGCAGAGGTTCATCACATCCTTACTGTTTAACCTTTGTCAACATCGAATAGAAGCACCTTAGTTATTCGTTAGTTATAACCTTTCCAGAAAATTTAAAACATTGACTAAAAACTGCTGTTAACTGTATACTATAAAATGGATATCAAATCGTCTACCATTTACACAAAAACTTAGCCGTTATCAAAATTGCAGTCTAAATACAATTTCCAAAATTGAGGTTAAATTTCAAGTGCTAAATTCAAATTCCTGGTAAAATTTTAAAATTTTACAAAATAAACCTTGATAGTAGTTTCAAACAGCCAAACTTTACACTAGAACCGGTCCGGTTCAAAAGCCACCGGTTCCGGTTCTGAAAATCCTACCGGTTCCGGTTCTACCGGTTCTTTTGGAACCGGTCCCAGCACTAGTTTCATAAAAGTTTAGTAGTCCTTTCTGGTTTATTTTTTACAGCTTAGTGACGGCTACCGAAGGGGTGTTTATATTACTCCAGACTTAGATACGACAGCACACTACCAATTTAGCGGTTTATATCATGCGCTTTATTAGTACCAAGAGTAAATAATACATAAGAGTGTGACAAGCGTCACACTCTATGTTATCAGCAGCTGAGCCATGCTCTGCACGCTAGCGTCCCACCCCCACCCCCGCAATTGCTTACCTAGTGGACCCCGCCTCAAATAAGTACCTAGTACGCAATTGCGTATGCTCACTTTTCCAATAGGAAGGAAACCCCCCGCAAATGTGACCTTTCAGTCGACCCCCCCCCCGCAAAACAGACCTATTATTTTTCAACTGACGAATGATGGGTCACATTTGTGGGGTGGGGGGTGGCTTACAGTAGAAAAAGAAAAAAGGAAAGGAAAGGTTTCGAAAATTGGAACCGGCCCCAGCTCTAATATATATATACAAGAAATAAAAATGCTCCTAAAGAGCAAAGAAAGGAATATGAGTCAACATGGAACATGTAAAATGCTAAATATTGTCGGTTGTAAATTAAGAATAAGACAAGCATGTAAAATGCTAATATGAGTCTGGTGAGGTTGGAAAGTGCAGAAGACAAGTTTGTACACGCACCAATATGAGTGCATGCCAAATAGACTCATATTGGCATTATTAGTATTCTGAAGGCAAGTGGTTGCGAATTTCGGTTATATATCACTCACTTAATGTCAGCAATACGAGACAGGGTAGTTCTAGGGTGGATGACAGGATGCTCCACAGGTTACGCACGTATATATGTATACGTATATTGTCACGAAAGTTAACATCAGATTTAACTTTGAGTCTCTGAATACATGAGTTATACAAACGCTTATTAAAAATGTTATATATATCCGTCCGTCGGCGCATTGTTGACTAACAGCGGTTTAACAGTTTCCTAAGGAGAAAAGTTGACAATGTTGACCATGGTTGGGATATCCATGTGACGTCAATAACGCTACTTATTCGTCTTAACTCCTGGGTAGAAATATATCCGTTAGAATTCCGCAATGGATGCATGCATTATTGTTTTTTTACGGCATGCCAATATGAGTCTATTTGGCATGCACTCATATTGGTGCGTGTACAAACTTGTCTTCTGCACTTTCCAACCTCACCAGACTCATATTAGCATTTTACATGCTTGTCTTATTCTTAATTTACAACCGACAATATTTAGCATTTTACATGTTCCATGTTGACTCATATTCCTTTCTTTGCTCTTTAGGAGCATTTTTATTTCTTGTTTATCCACTTTTTACATGTCGTTGACATAAAAGCGTTAAAGAATCATTAAGCATTATATATGCATTAAATACTCTGACTCACGTGTGTGGTTCTATGGCAAATTGGCTCAGTTCCACCCTGACACCCCTCACACCAGATCGCTCCACAGCAAGTTAGGGTAAGTGGTTCTATGATTGAAGCTTAGTTTTCCTCCCACCCCTACCCCACCACAGCACTCTACAGCCACTGTGAGCATGCGCTTTTATGAGAAAAGTTGCTCAGGTCACATGAGGCTTTAATTTGGTACCAAATTTGACCACTTTTGAAAAATTTTAGTATTGACCCAAAATCGCCTAAGTCCCCACCCCACCTCACCACAGCACTCTACAGCCATTTTGAGCATGCAGTTCTATGACAAAAGTTGCTCAGCTCGCCTAGGGCTTTCATTTGGTACCAAATTTGACCACTTTTGAAAATTTTCATTTTCGACCCAAAATCGCCTAAGACCCCACCTCTACCCCACCACGGTACTCTACAGCCACTTTGAGCATGCAGTTCTATGACAAAAGTTGCTCAGCTCGCTTAGGGCTTTCATTTGGTACCAAATTTGACCACTTTTGAAAATTTTCATTTTCGACCCAAAATCGCCTAAGACCCCACCTCTACCCCACCACAGTACTCTACAGCCACTTTGAGCATGCAGTTCTATGACAAAAGTTGCTCAGCTCGCTTAGGGCTTTCATTCGGTACCAAATTTGACCACTTTGGAAAAATTTTATTTTTGACCACATGACCTCCCACCTACCTGACCCTCCAGATGGCAAAGTGGAACCAGCCCAGCAAGATGCGTGGGTTCGACGGCAAAAGAGATGCCAGGAATGAGGTGGGCGCACCAGAAAACCCCTATAGACAAAGTTTTGAGAGGCTAAGTACAGTCCTATACGGTGTTCCCGGAAGTCGGTACTGACCGGACCCTCCAGACGGCAAAGTGGAACCAGCCCAGCAAGATGGGTGGGTCGGACGGCAAAACGGACACCGGGAATGAGCTGGGCGCACCAGAAAACCCCTATGGACAAAGTTTTGAGAGGCTAAGTACAGTCCTATATGATGTTCCCGGAAGTCGGTACTGACCGGACCCTCCAGACGGCAAAGTGGAACCAGCCCAGCAAGATGGGTAGGTCGGACGGCAAAACGGACACCGGGAATGAGCTGGGCGCACCAGAAAACCCCTATAGACAAAGTTTGGAGAGGCCAAGTAAAGCCTACTATGGACCTCCTGGAATCGGTTTCCGACCTGACCCCTCAGACGGTCAAGTGGAACCAGCCCAGCGAATTGGGTGAATCGCGCAGCAAAACTGATGGCGGGAATGGATTCTCCGCCCCCGAAAACCTTTATATGCAAGATTTGAGAAGTCTATCTTGAAAAATAAGCGAAAAAACTAAGTTCAAAGTCGGACCCAACATTCACCAACTTTGGCGGGCCACTGTGGCGCTGTGGCGCAACATATCAAAAATCCGACTTCAAACGTCATAATCCGGATATATATCCTAATCAACCACATATAACTTGTCTGGTTTGTATTTGCACAAAGAGCTGGAAAGAAGCTAATCCCAGGCATACTTTTGGCCATTTCGACGTTCTGAGCCGACTTTGTGGCGCCACTGTGGCGCTGCGGCGCACTGTGGCGCGGCGGCGACCACATATATTGAAAGTCGGTAACCTATATATATTGATGATATACCGCAATAGGTGTCTGAACGTCGCTACATTCTGTGAAAGAGGCTACAAAATGGTGACATACGAGGGTAAAACGGAGACACCGGAAAAAAAAAAAAACATCGCCGGCATAACTGCCGGCGGGTGTAACTTTTTAACGGTAAGTGCTACGGGGATGAAATTTTCCAATTATACTAAACTCGACACGGACTTTCTTTTGCGCACAAAATTTGCGCAGGATCTGCGCAGGAATCTGCGCAGCCTCTGCGCAGCGCCTCTGAAGGCTGTCATTGGGGCGTTTTGACTCATATTATAGGGGTCGCTACCGCGACCCCTATGATTGTGCAATGAATCAGCACTTCTCGAGCTAGTCCTAATATTAATTTGAAGGTGTTGATTTGAATGTTTCACAGTCGCCAAGTATACGAGGCGTGATCAGGATTGCGCAAGATCAAAATTTTACCCAGACCGAGAACGAGACCAGGGTACCGAGACCGAGAAAAGCAAAATTACGCCCGATTGCACTAAATCGGACTAACTTAGCTCGGTGCTAACTTAACACCGATGTTAACTCGGTGTTAGCTATTCTACAGCTAAGCTCAAACTCGGAGTTAAAGGTAGGCCGTTACACCAACTTAGATCTTTTCAAGAATAGCAAACCCTAAGCTTTAGCTCAGGGTTATCTTTATCCAATCAGATTAGTTTCTTTAGTTAGTGTATCCAATCATAGTATGTAAAGGTTAGCGGACGACTAATTTAACCTTCAGGTTAACTCCGAGCTAAATCTTTAACTCTAAGCTCAAGGCCATCTTTGAAGTAGTGGATCGAATCTCATGAGGAACATTTAAAACTAATCTGCGCATTTTTTCTCAAAATGAATGAAGCATGCCCAAATAATACTTCGAAGTTTTTTTGCTGATTTTGCTAGTTTACACTGCTTCAGTCAAATCACGGCGGCAACATCAAAGAGAGCCAAAAACCAGCTGAAATAAGGGATATTGTTTAAAAATTCATTGCTGGCGCAATATAAGTCCTAGCAACAAAAGCTTTATATCGTTGGATTCAACTCAGCTTGAATTTTATGATTATGTTATTTTTATTCACTTTTGCTAAATCTGCTTTGCCGAAATTTTTGGTCAAAACGTGGTATTTTTCAAAAAAATCGACTTTCAAAATTTGAAATACCACATATATCAGGTGAAAGTGGGCACCCAGGCGATCTTGAAAATCTAATCGAAAAAATTTTCCATTGAGCGAGTCGCGAGTAATAACCAGTCAAAGTTGCAAAAAGCGGCAAACATCAAAGGAAATGGAAAAACAAAATTTTTAATAAGATGCTTATTTCTCAACCGATTTTTTTCGTTCTTATGTCAATCGATGCGTCTTTGAATAGGACAATTTTTCTGAAAGAATAAGCTGAATAGCTTGAACGGTCCGAAAAAATTCCCCAAAAAACCGATATTTTAATATTTTTGAAATTTTTAAAAATTTTAAATTTTATAAAAATATTCATCTCGCTGCAAGGATTCCGAAAATATATGGTTTTATGGGGTTACGACGTATATTGAGTTCACTGGAGGCCTTACAGACTTTGTACACACATTTTTGTGTCAGACTTTAGCTAAAGTAATCGCTTGAGAAAGTTGAGAAAAGCAGACAGATGAACTTACGCCTTCATTTTAGCTAATTTTGCTAAATCGAAAAGTGATTTTATAATAATTTGAAAGTAAGGTATTTGATAGAGCTATTAAATAATTTAGTTCGTTTCGAGAAAAAATTTGCTTCGGTGTGCAAATCTGAAAATGTTACTCCTTCCAAAATGCAATAAACCACTTTTAAAAAACCATAAATAGTTTCATTATATTCATTAAAAAGAGAAAATGTTAAGCTGCATTTTGATCTAAAGATTCTCTACTCTCGGAATGAATGAGGAATAACGGTCCAAAGTTGATCACTATATCACCACTTTAGGTGATAGAATGCTATTAGCTATTACTTAGTATCTGTAACGTACAGAGTTGTATTGTTCTTGTCTGTACGATCATTTTAGTGCTCCTCTGTTTAACTTCCTCCCTTCCTTTTTGTGGGCGACAAAATCGATTACCGATGCGGCTTAATACCGCGAAAGATGCGTGGAAACTCCTCAACGGCGTGTTTTGTGTGTACAAGCCACCGAATATGAAAATGGATGTTATGCAGCAAAGAATTTTGGAGAATATTTGTTTAGGTTAGTTAGTATAGTTAGTTAGTATAGAGGTTGGTGTTTCTAATTTGAATTTGCTTCAGTTATGTAGCGCAGGGGCGGATCCAGGGGGGCGGGGGGGCGCCCCCCCGTCGCGATTCGAAGGTAGGAAAAATTAAGGAAAGAAAGAGGAAAAGTGCAAAAAACCCAAAAACCTTGGCGCCTTCGGCGCGAATTTGATACTTTCTAACCGCTTATTTATTGCATTTACGAAGAAAAAGCTTAAAATGCATTCGACTTTTCGGAGAAAATTACCATTTTTGCATAGAAATGTGAAGAAATTTAAAAATTTTCTCAGTTCTTCAGTATGAAAAGAATTAAAGATCTGAAGACCGATTTTATTGCAAAAACAAAAAATTTCTTCAACTCTCCGCCCCCCAGACCCCTCGACGAAAAATTTTTACCGCCCCCCGTCACCATATCCTGGATCCGCCAGTGATATAGCCCCGTATTTTTAGGTTATAAAACTGAAGTTTGCATGAATCATGCAAAGAAAGCAGTTCCTTGTTCTACAATTTTGGCCCGTTTTGATACTGCTTTTGCATAACATGAGTCTCCTACAAACAACTGCGTGACTCTATGGTTGGTACTCTGTTGTGCCTGT
>JASAND010013909.1:0-64515 GCA_030248195.1 Trissonchulus latispiculum
GAATGTACTTTCTTTTTGAAATTTTGACTTACTTTTGTTTTACAGTTTTGTTCGCAATTTATACAGAATCCTCTAGGTTCTGGATCTAAATTATCGATTTTTTCCATTAAAACGATTAGACCCCTTATTGGTCCACCTATATAAAAGGGGAGTACCTTACGAATTCTACTAGTTCTTTTTGTCTTACGATCTCTTTTGTAAAAATTTCCTTGTTTTTCCCGATGTGAACTATTTTCTATTAATTCCTTTGATTTTCATTTGAAATTATCTAAAATGAAGAAAATGCAGTGTTATCTTTATGAACGATAAATGAAAAATTGTACTTCCGTGCAGGAACCTCGGTTCCTTAGCTAAGTCGTGTCCGCCATTAAAAAGTAGTGCAAAGGCAGTCTCACCGAATCTTTCGTACGGAGCGGCGGCTCTTCTACCTGTTCTTTTGGGGGATCCTTTTCGTAAGTTCTTTGGTTGGGGGACTTAGTTCCCTCTTAAGTTGGGTTTCGGTTTCGTTCTTTCGTCCATTTTTGTCAATATTTTTGCGCTTCTGTAAAGCCTGTTTTGCCATCTTTTTCGGTGCAGCTACATTCATATGTGTGCTTTATTCATATGCAGCTTTATTTTTGGCATTTAACCAGATTCGTGCATAATATGCTTACTCCGGGGGCGGCTTCCCTGGACTGGATACGCGCATGTTTTCGCTGTTTTCGCGCAATTTCTCATAAATTTCTATAAATTTTCCTCCGATGTAGCCTCTCCCGGAGCACCTATATATATATATATATATATATATATATATATATATATATATATATATATATATATATATATATATATATATATATATATATATATACATGCAAACCTTACCCTTTGTGGACGCAACTCACACTGTACCCCCTTTGTGGACGCAAAATTTGCGTCCACATAGGGTATATAGTGTGCAAATGCGCCACATAGGCTGCGCCACATAGTCGCCTATGTGGCGCAAATGGCTTTTTAGGCTTACCGAGAGCGTGTTAGGCTAAGCCGAGAGCGTGCTTTTACACGTCTAAGCCTAAGCCATTTTTTTAGCCTAAGCTCAGCTTAATTCATTAGCTAATTAGCAAAGTTCACATAGGTTTCTGCGCCCACAAAGGGTAAAATATGCTTGTATATATATATATATATATATATATATATATATATATATATATATATATATATATATATATACCATATTCTTCATATACAGTTGGGGTTTAAAATTTTATTTGTTTGTTTAGTCATTCATAGTATATTTTCTACTATATAGTCGTCTAGTTTTTATAATGTATAGTTTTGAATCAGTGCTCCCGTAGTATGGTATCTTTGCATAGAGTTTCCCTGTTGCTCTTTACAAAAATTTTGGGTTACTCTCCCTGTTGACACCTGCGCTCCCGTCGCGGCTGAAGGGTTCTATGTCTTTTGTGTTGAGTCTATGTACTCTAGTGTTTATGTGTGGTCCGGCACGTGCCGAAGTAGCTTTACCCGTGTCTCGAAAACAGACCCCTAAAATTTGGCAAAGCCAGGGGCTCGAGTGAGATACAATTTTAATTCTTTCTGCTTACTAAAACGCCGTATTACCTCTACTAGTACCTAAGTTACGTAGGCTAACCCTCATTTTTAGTGGCTACTACCTTTCCTGGAGGCCGCGGCGAGGGCGCGCGTTTCAAAAGAGGGGGTAATCTGTAAACTATTTTCTATTATTTCCTTTGATTTTCATTTGAAATTATCTAAAATGAAGAAAATGCAGTGTTATCTTTATGAACGATAAATTAAAAATTGTACTTCCGTGTAGGAACCTCGGTTCCTTAGCTAAGTCGTGTCCGCCATTAAAAAGTAGTGCAAAGGCAGTCTCACCGAATCTTTCGTACGGAGCGGCGGCTCTTCTACCTGTTCTTTTGGGGGATCCTTTTCGTAAGTTCTTTGGTTGGGGGACTTAGTTCCCTCTTAAGTTGGGTTTCGGTTTCGTTCTTTTGTCCATTTTTGTCAATATTTTTGCGCTTCTGTAAAGTTTCTTGTTTTGTACTGAAAAGTTGATTCTGCTAATTTGTATAACCTTATAACTTTGTTTAAAGACCAGTAAACTCACGGTACCGAAATTGGACTGCCGGCGCCTGCTGTAGTTGTTTAGGGAAATTAGTGAGTTTAGGGACGAGATTACGAGTTCGACATGCGCGCACTCACGAACCTAGCAGTTCTTCTTTTAATTTAGACTTACTCTTTTACTGAGGCAACAAATATCTTTACACCGATTACTCTTATTTTCTATTTCTATTTTTCTTTTAAAGTTTCTATTAAATTTTTCGATTACCTCGAGTTTTTCCCAGTATGATTTTCGTTTTCAAATTTGCATTATTTTTTGTATATGTTTAGGTTAATTTAATTCCTGTTTCTCTCTTACCTCGTTCTCTCTTTTCCACAAGAATCTAAAATTTTTGGAATCCTAAATTATGAAAGATCTTCCGAAGAAGCGGCGGGTTCGTCTAAAGGAACCCAATTGCCCCGAATCACGCAGACTTCTAACTATTGGAGCGAAACGCCGCAGAACCAGGAAGAATCAGCGACTACAAGAAGCTTTGGCATCAGCAACAGATTTTGATCCAAAGTCATTGCTGTTGGATTTCAACGAGTGGAAAACTGCGTATAAGTTTCAGCCTAAGTACGATGAGTACATTAGTAAGTTGAACGCTATTGAGCCGAAAGAAGGTAACCATGATTTGGCTAGTGCAACCGTTTATATCAGTAACAGCGAATTACAGCGGACTCGGGAATCGTGGGTTCAAATTGAACGGAATAAGGAGGGCTATGATGAGAAAATTTTTTACGAAATCCATAAAGTGCTTTCAGTGAAGGAACCTCCACCACTAAAACGGATGTTGCAGCGTCAGTGGGCTAATAACGCTTTCTGTGAATCTCAGGGTATAAAATCTATTTGGACTTTATAAGGTTTGTTGAAAAGTACCCTTATCTTGCAAGAAATGATTGAGGGTCGTTATATTATTCTTGATCTAGAAGGCATCCGGTGTGCAGCTTTTGGTCAAGCCCCTGCAGACACTATTGGAGCGATCCAATTGGCAGGACCTGTTGGACCTGACAACCAACTCCCAAACATAAGATTGTCATATGGCTGAGCGCCATTGTGGTCACAACTATGGATTTTAATATACCGGTTAGGCTTTTGCGAAAATTCTTTGACCCTGAAAACGGTGCGTTCTTTTTGGCAATTGGCGCTAATTCAGATGCCTTGCGTCTGAGTAGGTTCTTTGGTTTGCCAAATTTTGAAAGGGCTTGTGTTGATCTCACAGAACTGTGGCGAAATATGGGTACTTTGATAAAGCAAGGCGTCCTCCCTTACCCACAGCATTGGGAGGAACACCCGAGTGAGGACAAGGACAGTCATATCGATTCGAACCTCAGCATGAAGGTTACTGCGGTCTAATGGGATTTGCCCAATTCCAAGGAAGCACTTGCTAACGCTCCCTCTATGTGGGGATTGGCCTTATTTCCTCATGAGTGGCATACCAAGTATGCGTGTGCAGATCTAAATTGCTTAATTAATGTTGTTGAGGGTTTAGCTTTGGCCTGCCCGAAACAACATCTATGAGAACAATTGGTCGTATCAGCCACTGTGCAATTCGTCTTTACAGCCGATTCTAACACCGTACGGACAATCAGGCAGGAATCCTCAGGGCGGTATGGACCTTTTGCAGATATGTATGGATTTTTGTATTACAATCATGATACTAGTAAAAAGCGAGTTACTTGGATAAATCATGCGAGGCGTGAGAGAATACAACTACGGATATAACTACTGAGCGATGACGCGAAATAATGATCAGCTCCGATCCTGAAATATTTTGAGTTAGCCGTTCGATCTCTAACTAGAACACGGTTGTGAACTCTTCCCAAAGAAGCTACATTTACATTCCTCCTCATTCCAAATTAACTTTAAATTACCATGACTACAACAACTACAACTCCGATTAAATTTGAACTTTCATATGCATTTCTTATTTGTTTGTTTGTTCTTTGTGTTTGTCTTTGATTTTGCTCAGTTTACTAACACTGTAAAAGTGTCTTCTAACAACCGGAAGCTACGTTTTTGTCATAAGTTTGTTGTCATCATTTGCAGTCATTTTGTATTTTATGTTTATGCTTTATGAGTATGTACAGTTTTGAATTTTTCTTGCCATATATACTTTTGATTTGTTCAGTATTTTGCTTATACGTGCATCCCCTTCCTCAGTATTTTCCCCTATCTTTAAGTGCTTTATATTGTGCCTTTAATTTTTATCTTGTTTATGATCAGGCGATCTTTTTTTAAAGGCGGAGGAACTGAACTGTAATTGGAACGGAAAATTTTTACTGGATTTAAAATATTTATATAATCTATGGAGTTTTATTGAATTTCTATCTTATTTAAAATTTATTTGGATTCTTATAGTTGACAATTTATTTGCAATATATAATATACCTCATACCTTGTGCATTGATTTTTTGATTTATGTTACGTAGGATTTTGCGTATTGTTAGTGAATTAAGTTTAGTTTTCGACGGATATGATATCTCACGATATCACTACTTGACAAATAGGAAAATTTAGCCTAGTTCTCTACATTTTATAGTGCTTTATGTAGACTGTATAGGTTAGCTAGGTTATTTTCACTTGTGTACAGTTACTTTGAAACTTTGTGTAGAGATAAATGTTGTATTTATATTGTTTGTTTTTGAAAATCTGCTATAGGTGTGAATGTAAACGTATGTTTGTGAGCGTAATTGTGACAGATCAATGAATGCTGTATGATTGTTGTGTTTCTCTTTTGTTGTGGATTTATATAATAGTGGTATTTGGTTACTATTTTCATTGTGGGTTCATTCCTACTCTTTTCAGTCTCTTCTGAGCTTTACTTTTGGAGGTTTCGAGTTTCTGACTTTGACCGTGTTGTATTACTTATGGTATTCTTTTTGGTTAATAGGTGTTTCGGTACAATTCCCCATGTCTTGACTATATTGAAAGACTTCCAAGTGCTACCATTCTATAATTGATTTTTAATTAAGTTTACTTGTTACGTCTTTCCTACCATGGACTTAAATGTGCCAGGATACTGACATAACTGGTGTATTTTCTGACATTCTCCTCGATTCTCATTTAAATTTATCTAAAATACAGCGCTATCTTTACAAACGATAAATCTAAATTGTACTCTCGTGTAGGAACCTCGGTTCCTTAGCTAATTCTGACAATCAAGTTTAGGCGCAAAAGTCAGTCAGTCTCAATTTTGATCAGGTGGGATACGGTCGGGTTTTAGTCTTATTCTCTCACGATTGTTGCTGACCGTCACATTTTCTGGAAGCTCGGGGGCTGACCCCCACCCCTTTGGATTTTGGGTGTATGGTTTGTTGTGTATTTCTGTCTTTATGATAATTCTTGTTTATTGAAATTTTTGTCGAATTTATAATTTTGTAAAACCAGTAAACTCACGGTACTAAAATAGACTGCCGGCGCGTTCGTAGTTGTTTAGGGAGTAAGCGAGTTAGGGACGAGATTGACATGCACACACTCTGGGACCTGTGATTCTTCTTTAATTTAAATTTTTTCTTATTGCGACAACCTAAACCTTTACACTGGTAACATGGTATATACTTATTGTGAAAATCTTCATGCATTTTTAACTTGAATTTTTGGTAGCAACCTCTTCTCCTTACTGCTTTCTAACAGGTGCTAAAATGTTCTTCATCGGGGGAAGAGGTGAAATATTACTAAAATTAACATGCAACCGGTCAAACTAAAATGTACTTATGTGTAGATTCATCAGTTTCTATAGCTTAATTAGTCTGATTCAGTGTTGTCGAATACCGTTGTCTTTCCTGGTTGGGTATATGCTGTCCCTTTGTTATTAAATTGCTTTGTACGCCACCCTTGGGTCATAGTTGGTTAGATGGATCATTTCAGTGGAAGTACGATTAGTTTCAGTTGTTAGATAGGTAGGGTACACAGTTCAGGATTTACGTTAGTCCACGGCTTCGCATTATCACCTGCAATCGCCTCGCTATTATAATTCAGGTCTAGTCTAGGCAGTATGCCTGAATTTAACACTGCTAAAACGTATAATTTTTAGCAGTTCTGTGTAAATTATAATGTAATTAATGCTAGAATGCTAATTGTTCGGTTAAGCCGGTTTACACTAGGCAATAATTGCCGGCAATATGATTGCCAGCAGATTGCCTATTGATTGCTAGTGTGAACAATGTATAAAAATTGCCAGCAATATTGCTATCAATCAGCAATCTCTACTAGGACAACGAGCAAGCTTTGAGGCAATTAAACATGTAAATATATTCGCGTATAGATTGCCACTAGACTATAATTTTAAATTTCCCGCTATATTGCCGGCAATCTTGGTGATGTAGTGTGAACGGGTGCACTGCTGGCAATATTGTCTTTGCTCTTAAATTGCCGGCAAGTAGATTGCCTGCAGATTGCCTAATGTGAACCGGGCATTACTTGTACTAGGATTCGCTATGCTTCGCTGAGTAAACCGGAAGCATACTGACCATTATATACAAGTGTCAAATCATATAATACATAAGCGATTTTCTTTGTCAGTGTAAGTGTTTCGAACTTGTAATCCCTGGCCATTATATGCAAGTATTCTACAGATTAAGGAAAACTGAAGCTAATTTTTTAATTCCCCTTTTTAAAATTTCGTACAATAGAAGGTATTTGGATTGGTTTTGATGAGTGGATCATGAAGACGAATAAATTTGCAGACGTTCTTGGGAAGACGTATCTTTTGAAGCCAGAAGTGATCGCTTTTCTTTAGCTTTCCCACACTCAGAGAGATCCTTGTTTAAAAATTACTTTTGCGTTATCACATGTCCACTTCAAACCGTAGAATTATGTCAGAATTACTTCACTTAGTTGTAATGAACACATTCCTAGCTTTAAAACATATAAAACTTATTGTTGAACTTCAAGAACTGAGTAAATTACAGACTCAAAGTTTGGGGCATATACCCGAACCAGCATTTGAAAGCCTTTTCATAAATAATCGGCTTAATCGGCTTAAACGGCTCAAATTAAGCCGTTTAAACTATGCCGTTTAATCAGCCCAAGCCGTTTAAGCCGTTAAAGCCATTTAAGCCGATTATTTATGAAAAGGTATGTTTAAGCCATTTAAGCCTTTTAAGCTAAGCCGTTTAAGTTCTTTTATGAAAAGGCCCTAAGCTCCAAAGTTCTTAGCATAAAGCTTAAAAAATTTAAAATGATAGAAAAATCCCCGGACACATTCAGATTCAGCCCAAGTTCATCTCAAATATTCTTGTTCCAGGTAAATGAGTGCAGCGTTGGAACTATCTTTGAGCCAAAAGCTTAAATGGCAGAAGATTCACTGACTAACTTCTTTTTTAGATCATTACGAAGGTCCGAGCCATGTTAGCGAAATTTCAACTATCGAATTAAAAGTTTTGGCTTTTGGAATCGGCACAGCAGGGTGCGCAATAAAGTCATTAAGACTTTGATTTGATTTGCGGGCCCCAGCTATGGTTATCACTCCAAAGTTTTAATTTAGGTATTAAAAATTTAGGCTTTCCTTCTGTCTTTCTAAATTTCCTTCCACTAAAAGTTTGTTTTGGTTGTTTAGCTGCAAATTATCAGTTTTGGATCCCATTTGCGTGAAAAAGTTTCATTGGGATTACAACGTTTTTGCGTACCCTGACTTAAAGTTATGTGGAATGGAAATGGGATAAATTTGGGATGCCAATCGTTAAATTGAAGCTTGCCTCGGACTTGCGGAAAAATGAACAGTTAAACAAGGCTAAGCTTCTAGTTCAGTGACCTTGAAAACTCTGTTCCTAAAGTGTGCGCTCATTGAGTAAAACAAAAAGTACTTCAAAAACAATCTATTCTAAAGTTCTCAATATATTGCTACAGCAAAACTAAGATCATCCATACAGTTTTAGTCAGAAACCCAGCTGCTTTCATAGCTTTTTAATCGAACACATAGCAATAAAAATGTTTTTACCAATAAAACTATCGACCTTTTCCAAAAAGATTGCTTAGTTAGAGTTCAAAGTTTTGTTTGGGTTAGAAAGAAAGGAGTTTCGAGAACTCGACAAAAACTACAACTCAAAAAGTGCGCATTGGAGAATGTTGGACTAAACTTAGAAATTCGTTAAAAAACGAAACGCTTTGTCTTAAATATTCAGTCATACTAAGGCAGTCCGTAAATGCAGGGTTTACAACATAACACGTGCAATAAATATCATTCACAGATCAAAAGGAAAACTATGTCGAGACTCGTAAGACTTGATTAAAGAATGAAAGAAAGTTGCACACCACCAGGCGTCCGAAAAAATCGGGCACCTGGCGGGGTTCGAACCCGCAGTCCAGAACTGCAATTGAGAAATAAAACCCTAGGATTAAATGGCCGCCTCGTTTGGCCTCATATTATGATATTTGAGGCCTTCCGGCCTTAGTCTTTTAAGTGGTTTTGGGGGCTTCGGGCCAATTTTTCTATGTTTTTATTAGGCCCATAGGCCATTTTCTAAACATTTTTGGGCGATGAGAGCCCCGCCTTTTATTCTGTATTTTGGGCCCAAGGCCAACCCTTTTTAGTTCTCTAGCATGTGTGGGCTTTCAAGCCACTTTTATTTCTCCTTTATTTTTAATTGTTATCTTATTATTTTATTATTTTAATAATGGGGCAGCTTATGTAAACCACTCCTGTTCAATGGAGGTCTTGAGAATTGCCCCTGCTTCTGTTTTTCTGTTTTTACATGCCGCCACTCTCTTATTATCGAGGATTGCTGACCTCCGCCCTTCATTATTCTGTTTTATTTCATTATTCCTTGTATTTGCACTTTTCGGTCAAGCCACGACCATGATTTTTACCTTTTTAATAAGGCCCTTTTGGCCTAAAATTCAGGTTTTGAAAGTAGAATACGGGATAATTAAGTGGGGACCCAATCCCTGAGTTTGAGCTAGACGGTCCCTTTGTTACGACCCTAAGTTGCTGAGTTAATAAATGAAACATTCACCCCACAGCCGGCAACTAGGAGTTACCGGCCATACTGTTTTACCATGGCTTTTGTTAAGTCTCAAAAAACTCACTGTCCGTAATTATGTCTATTGTAGGTTTACTGCAGGTCGGTACTGAAAATTAGTAGGTCACCAAAAATACGAAACGAATTTTAAAGCCGAGTCTTTAACATAATCAGTAGTTTTTAATCTGCTATTTGAAAATAATTAATAATCAATCGTTTCACGGGGAATGACCGGTTTCCCCATTAATTAATTTAATGGTTTTTAGTAGTTTTTGTTTAGTAATGATTGCTTAGCAATCATTATTCACGCGGCTCTCTAAAGTTCCAAATTTTTCATAAAATTACCAAACTTCTGCGCTAAAAGTCGGGTTTTGGAATCCCAAAACCCGCACCAAATCTCAAAACTTCGTAAATTTTAATAATCAGCTTTGCATTACGTATAGAATTAAAACAGTAGTCAATATGATTAAAATAGCAATCGTGACTAAAGTTAGATATTGTTAATTCTGTCTTAATTCTGTCGTGTTTATCATTAGGATTAATTAGGTAGTAATTAGCTAAGAAACTGTATGTTTAAGTGTGTGTGAGACTGTATGAATGGCATTGCATATTGAATTGCACGATCATATGTGCGGTGACTCGCGGAAACTCCTTCTGTTCGACGAAGGTTGCGAGCACCGCTGGAGTGATCAAGATTCAGAACATGAACGAACGGACTAAAGCGAATTTCATGAGGTGGACGTCTCAGTAAATTTGAATTCGCGCTCGGAAAGCCGAGAAAGCCACAAGAAAAACATCTGATAGGCGGTGGGACATATAGGCTAAGCAAACTTGGGGGAGAAAAATCACGTCTTGAGCTATGCACGTATGGAGGCAACAACAAAAAATTCGAGGGAAAATTGGTTGCTCTCAGCAAAAACGCGGAATGACGTGGCTGCGCGCCTCTGAAAATATTACTGAACTGGCCACTAAAAGGAATTTGGCATCGAAAATGATTTCTACGTAAAGGACATGTAGCCACTAAATGACCAACCTTGTGGCAGAAAAAACACCGTCGAAACTGACTCATATGAAAATTTCTGGCCCAAAAATGACTAGAACTACGCATTGCAGAATTGCAGTGACATTTATCTAGAAAAACACAAGTTGTTCCCCAAAAATAGTTCGAAAATTGCCACTTTGGTAAGGGGGGGCGCGCCGAAAAAAAACCGAAACTGCTCAGTTATGTACGCTCGTTTGGTACGCTGTGCGCTACGGATTCAAAACATCAAATTGTGCGTATACCAAAGCAAAACTGACGGAAAATACTGCTTTTCAAAAAAAACAATTGCGGCCCAAAAATACCGAAATTTGCTCAAACACAGAAAAAAACGAAAGATTCTCGACGAAACAACTGGGGAGGGGGACGTTTCTTTCGCAAAACGGGCATGCATACACGAAAGCAGCATATTTAGCGCATGTGTTACCATCTGTTTGCTGCGAATTGATCAAAACTTAGCAGTTTTCAAAGGGACCAAATTCCGTCAAAAAGCCGTTTAAAAATGCATTTTTTCCGAAAACAAGATCAAAACGACGTGCGTCTGCTCGAAAATAATGCGTGAAAAACTAGCAATTACGGTCTGCGATTCTACCACCATTCTAAACAATCACTCAAAGTAATCATTACTTCTGTGTAGTTACGTCGATCTGAGACTATGAATCATCCGATCAATTAGTCTAATTAATCAGTTGTTGGTGCTACGATCTAGTGTGCAGTCGGCCAGTAGAGCCATATCTTGTATTAGCTGTGCTCCTTTCCTGTTTATGGATTAAAACTGTAAGTTCTTTAATAAACTTATTTGTACGCCAACATTGCCTCATGTTTGATTAGGGTAGGAAGTTAGATTAGGGATTCTATTTTCGAGCGAGTTGCACCCGTAAGAACCTGCATCAGATTCGCCAACCAATTTCCGGTTTAGTAACCGGACAGTAAACCGGGGATTGATATTTGGCGACCGTGACAGGACCACTCTCCGGTTTGTCAAATTTCGAAAATTTGTTTATTTTGACAACTTTCATATATCAATACCTTTTTCATTTTTGCGATTTGAACTAAAAGCTTCACATTTCTGAAAAGCTCTTGATCTGGAGATTCTTTTATGATACTTAGTTTTTTATAAAAACGACTTTTAATTTTTTCGATTTTTTGAGGGTGCAACTTTGAATATTTGAAAAATGGAAAATTTAGGATTGGTAGCTAGGGGGTGTTGGATACCCTCCCCCCTCCTCCCCCCAGGTAGTTTGAGGCGGGGAATTCAACTGGAAACTGCATAGGGTTATTGGGACAGCACAATAACCTATAATTACATAAAGTTTAGGTAGATTTGAGCGAAAAAACCCCTCATGGCGGGAATAAAATTTTCAAGATTCTTAGTTTAGGAAAAATTCTAGACGTTTTTCCACCCCTTGGTGCTAAAAATTCCTGTTTTCGGGAATATTTAACACTAGGAAAGCAACAGAAGCGCACTAGAGGCAAAATCTCGAATTTTTGGTCAAATTTTGAAAATTTTTTTCGACCCCCCCAAGTCATTTTTGGGTCGATTTAGGCCAAAATCTTGCTCATTTGGCCTGAAATAAATTTTTTAGGCGTTGTTTTCACGCTCAGGAACCTATTTTAGCAATTTAAAGGCAAAATTTTGAAAATTTTTTCGAAATTTTGTGAAATTTTTTGACCCCCCCAAGCATTTTTGAGGTCAAAATCGGTTAATTTCTTGCTATTTTGGGCCTAATAAATTTTTGGAGCGTTATTTTCACGCTCAAAACGTGATTTAGGGCGTTTTAAGGCCAAAATTTGAATTTGTAGACCAAATTTTGACGATTTTTGACCCCCCCCCCAATCGACCCCCAAAATCGAAAAATCGCTAAAAAATCGCGAGTTTAGCCGAAAATATTGGTGAGCCTAGACGCGAATTGCGATTTTAGGCTAGATTCTGTCTGTATTTCGTGTTTTTAGAGTATTTAGGCATTTTTGCCCCCCCCCCCCTAAAAACCCCCATTTTCAATTTTTTTCGGGATCCTAGTGTCGTTTTTTGGCATTTTCGAACACTTTTTTCTGCATTTTTGAGTCGAAAACAAAAAAATCTGTTTCGTCTCATTGGTTACACTAACCAGAAAATGCTAAAAATCGCGTCGCCCCCCCCCCCCTACCCCCTCAATTTGATATATACGTATATAACTTTTTGGCCATTTTTATTGTTTTTCGTGTTTTTTTTGTGTCGATTGGAGGTCAAACGGTAGTTTTTTGTCAACGATTTGAGTATTTTTGAGTTAGATTTTTCCCAAAATTAGTGACCCGTTGAGTGGAGAAAATCCTAGTGAAAATTGGGTCAATTGGGATAACATTTTTGAATCTTTGGGCTCTCTGGCGGAAATAAACCGAAATCTGGAGACAAGGCTCCGAGCTCGATTGCGTGCAGAAAGAGAAAAGAAAATGGCGGAGCTCAAAAATTTGATCCCCCTTTTTAAGGGTTTGAGCAATTATAATGGTCGGGATACGACCCTGACCCCTGACGAGTGGATCGTCAGTTTCGAGGCCATTGCTAAGGCCAACGACGTCGAAAACGACAAATATTATTCGATTTCCAAATTTCTCAAAATTCCCAAGATAACCCTCGAAATTTGCTTCAGTCCCAGTTGCAAAATTTCTTGCAAAATGTTGATATACGTGCTTTGGCAGAAGCCTTAACTAATGCCCGCCCCCACCCCAAATTCCTCGATCTCCTCCCAAGGTAAATTTTCAGCAGCAAAATCAGTTTTTGAATGGGCAGAATAACCAAAATCAAAGGGTTATTCCATTAATTCCTATCAGTGCTGCGAGAGCAAATCAAATTAGATCTCAATGGCGTTTTTCTCAAAATTCGCGGAATACGTATAACACTGGGTCACGAAACCAGAATAATTCATTCAACTACAGTCGAAGTCGATTGAATTATCCTGTAAATAGATCTTTTTCTCCACGAACAAGCTATAATAGCAATAACTTTCGTGGAGGGGCGCCCCCAATTCGAAATCAGAATTGGCGCCCCCCGCACAAGAACAAAGAACTGCAGGTTTCAGTGGCTACTGGTATCCCAGTAACAATAATCAGCGATGTCCACGAAACGTGCAGCCCCTTGCTGTGCCACGACAACCAAATTTGTTTTTCGGAACAAATAATTCATGGAATGCGCGCGGGTGTGAAAATCGTAGGTTTCCTGTGGGAAACACTGTGACTTTCTCAAACGCAAATATGCGCCAAAATGGGCAACAGCAAGAGGCCACGATGGATCAAGCGGTACCAAGTACAAGTACAGCTGGGGTAGGTAGTCAAGGTTCATCTACAAAACGAAGCGCGACAGTGCAAGTCCCTGATTCGGGGGACAAAGTATTGAAGGCTTCCAACAGAAAAGATGAAACCTGTACCACTAATGCTGCAAAATTGTCAGATGCCTCAAATAACAAAAAGTCAAGAACGAAAAATGCAAATATGCAACCGGTGCAAGAAACAACGACAGATATGTCTCAAGAACAACTAGTTGCACGATTAAATCGACTAAGAACAATAGATGAGGCACCTGATACCGACGAAAAGGCAGCGAAACATCTATTTCCGAACGTGGAGAGGGAAACTAACGTCAAAGACCAACATAAAAATGACCCAAGCTCATCATCTGGTCAATTTCAGTCGAATAAAAAGTTGAAACGAGTTCAGAAACGACATTCTCACAAGATTCCAGACCCTGATTTTCCTGGAAGATTTCTTTTTGAGTATGATTCTACTGAAAGCTCATGTCAGAGCAAAGTCAGTCTGAAACGTCAGATATGGAACTTGAAGAAAAAAAAGTAAATCATGTGAATTTGACTCATCAGCCAGAAAAGGCACCTAGAACGGACTTTGTAGCAAATAATCGGAACTATTTGTCGGCTTTTGTTCATCAAGATCAGTATAATTCCGCCTGTGCATTCGCCACTGATAGTAGCATCAGTGGGAGGCGTGAATACTTTGGCACTTATTGATACGGGCGCAAATATTTCAGTTGTTTCTAGGAATTTTGTTGAACATTTAAAGCAAAAGTGCCCTGAAAATCTTACTCTTGGAAATGGAGTTTGTGAACAGGCAACCACAGCTAACGGAACACCCATTAATTTTTCGGGTTCAGTAAAATTTGAACTGTCTTTTCAAGGCTATAGATGGGCCCATGAGTACTCAATTAGTGATTTCTGTCCATACGATATTCTTCTTGGTATGGACTATCTATCTTTTTATAATTGGTCAATGCTCATGGGACGTCATTCTATTTACCATCCACTCTTTAAAGAAGTTCCGTTGCTGGGGACGCCTCAGATCAATAACATTTTGCAAATTGTAGGAAAAACACGACCGGCAGTTTGAATATTTGTCTACGGGTCGGAACAACTATTCCAGCAAATTCTGAAGCATGGGTCTCGATTTCTTGTGAGGATAGTCCACAAAATTCTGACCAGTTGGATGATGAGTGGGACTTACCATTCGTACGTATGAAGCCCTCAGTTGTAAATACGAATATTGCACCTTGGCCTTCACGGTTTGAAGAAGTGCCTAAGCTAGTACGCAATTCCATGAACATTCTTGAAAAATATAATTGTTATATGGTTCCTGGAATTATTTCAAAAGGGGAAAAAACCCAAGAAGTTAAAGTTTGGAATTTGGGTGAGGAACCACTGGAATTGCATGAAGGAATGATACTAGCTTACGCAGATGACTTAGTTATGCTAAAGAATCGTCAAGACAAGGAATCGTTTTTACAATTGGGAAATACTTGGTTCGAAAAAGAATACGTATGTGAAGACGATTTACCTAAGTCTGTGCGAGCTGAAATTTTTTTATACAACGGTGGAAAATACGTACGTACCTCAACCGTCTACATCTACAGCTGCGGATACAGAATCAAAGGAGCCTACGGAACAGGACTTATACGATCAATTTCTCAAGGAAGCTCAACTGGATAAATTCAAATGTTCCGACAAGGCTAAAGGTAAGTTTCGAGAACTTCTACGTAAGTACGTACATGTATTCGCAACGCCAGAAAATTTGGGACGATGCAGCACAGGACAACATCTGATTGATACAGGAATGGCAGGTCCAGTAACTGCGAAAGCCTACAGGATGAACCCTATGGAACGGGGAGAAATCGAAAAGCATATCCAAAAAATGTTAGAGCAGGGCATTTGTGTTCCATCTGATAGTCAATGGTCGTCACCTTGCATGTTAGTTGGTAAAAGGGACGGAACAACTCGATTTGTCATTGATTATCGACAACTAAATAAAATCACACGAAAAGACCGCTACCCTTTGCCAAAAATCGATGAAATTTTAGATATGTTTAGTAAAGGGAAGTTTTTCTCTACTTTGGACTTAAATAGCGGTTATTGGCAAATCGAAATGTTTCCTCCTCATAAGGAAAAGACCGCATTCATTTCACATATGGGACTCTTTCATTTTAATGTCATGCCATTTGGTTTGACTAATGCCCCTGCAACATTCCAAAGAATTATGGAAAGAATTTTTACTGAATTACCAGTTTATATTGACGATTTACTGATTCCATCTAACGATGAAAACCATCATTTGAAAATGCTTGAAATAGTTTTTCAAAAACTGTCAGACCATGGATTGCGACTCAAAATGAAAAAGTGTGTGTTTTTCCGCAAAAAGGTCGAATATCTAGGTCACTTTATTTCTGAAAGGGGCATTGAGACTGACCCACGTAAAGTGACTGCGGTAAAGAATTTTCCAGTACCTATTACCATTAAGCAATTGCGTGGTTTTTTGGGTATGGCTGGATACTATCGGTTATTTATACGTAATTTTAGTTCAATTGCGGCACCAATGAATAATTTGTTGAAAAAGGACGAAGGTTTTCATTGGAATGATCAATGTCAAATTGCTTTTGAAAATCTAAAACAGGCATTGATAAATGCACCAGTTCTTGCGTATCCAAATTGGGAGGAACCGTTTATTTTAACAACAGACGCTAGTGTCGTCGGTCTTGGTGCAGTGTTGGAACAAGACCAACCGGGTGAGAAAAAGCCTAAACCCATAGTTTATTCTAGTAGAGCTTTAGTCGGTGCTGAAAAACGCTATAAAATTGTGGAATTGGAGGGTCTTGCCGTTGTGTGGTCTTGTAAGCATTTTCAGCATTATTTACGCCATCGAGAATTTACTTTATATACCGATAACGAAGCCCTTAAATACATTTTTGCAAATGCCAAAAATCAAGGCTATACTAGAATCGCTAAATGGGCTATCGCATTGTCAGAATTTCGTTTCAAGATTCAACATCGAAAAGGCGTAGATAATCCTGTAGCTGATTGTCTTTCACGTAACCCTCAACCAGTTGTCGTTGATTCGAACGTCCACCGTGCTGAAGGTGAAAGTGAACTTACTACATCTAACAATAAATTTCAGTATGTATCTGACGAGTTTGACGTAACCGAAGATATGTTTCCGCCAGTGTGCATGATTGAAAAATACTCTAATGATGAGTGGTCTCAAGAACTAAAACTTGATTCTGATTTTGGTCCTTTTATTGAGTATCTTGAAAAAGGCATATTGCCTAAGGATGACCTGACTTGGACTCTAATACGTGGTCAATCCGATTTTGAATTGAAAAATGGCATGCTTTATCGATATCGAACTGATATTCACGAGAGACGTAAAAAGGGTTCTGCTCGTTTAACTTGTGTCCCTAGAAAGTTTCGAAATTATATTCTCGAACAATATCATTCTGCAATGGATACTGGTGGTCATCAGGGTGTACCTCAAACTCACTATAAAGTTGCGACTAGATATTATTGGCCTAATTTACTTACGGATGTTAAGTTGTTTATACGTAATTGTATTGTTTGTGCTAGATTTACGATAGGCCCGAGGAACCCTCAAGCTCCTATAAAAATTTATCCACCAGTTACTAAACCATTTGAAAGGGTTTACGTAGACGTTATGCATTTTCCAATTAGTAAAAAGCAGAATGTTTGTGTCTTGGTTGTAATTGATCAACTTACCCGTTGGGCAGAAGCATGGCCCCTACGAAATGAAAAGGCCGAAACTTTAATACGTGTGTTTTTGAACGAATTTATTTTGCGGTACGGGGTACCTACTGAGGTGATATCGGATCAAGGTCCAAATTTTCAAGCTGAAGTAACTACTGCCTTGTTTAAATTGATGGGTACGAAGAAGTTACGTACAACTGCGAATCATCCTCAGTCTAACGGCCTAGTGGAACGGGTTAATGGTACTATACGGGAAATTGTTAAAAAGTACGTAGATATTGACCAACGTGATTGGGACGTTAAACTTGCTTTTGCTATGCATGCCTATAGGACTTCATTACATTCTACTATACAGGATACTCCTTATTTTCTATTGTTTGGTCGGGATGGACAAGTTCCGGAGGATTTGTTGTTTGAAAACTTGGATAAGCCAGTAACTTCTTTGGTAAATTACAAGACTTCTTTAATTCGTACGTTGACGGAAAACTGGCACATTACAGCTCAAATTATTGCTGATAAAGCGGAACTTGTTAAACAAAGGTACGATAAAGAATTTTGAAGTGGGACAAATTGTAATGCGGAATATTACGCAAGTACCTCAGCCAACAGGTAGAATGGCTAAGTTAGCTCCTAAGTACGACGGACCCTATAGGATAACTGAAGTTTTGTCAGATCAGAATGTACGTTTACGGAATATGAAAACGGGAGACATTAGTAAAGTCATTCATGTAAATCGTTTAAAGTTGTTACCCGATATAGATCCCGAAACCCTTGAGGAGTTGGAACTTGAGAAGCGTTTGCCGTCTGTGAGGTTTAATGCGGAATCCCGGCGCATTGTAACACCGCGCTTTGATTAGGACTCTGGTCACTGGGCTCATAAATCATAATTACGCGCAACTTGTATGGCCATCTTCGAGTTAGTGCGTAGCTTCCACACAAAAGCGCATGTCGTAGGTCTCTACGTCGTGTTTTTGTCGTGATGGTAGCATGGTTTCATTCATTTTTATTTTTCTTTTTCATTTTTTACTTTCAATATTCTACTTTCCGCAGTAATTTTTTTGTTTTGTATTTTTGCCAGTCATTTAATCGGAATTTATTGAAAGCTAACGTTCAGTATTTTTTCTAATCTGAATTTTTGTCTGTTTATCTTATCTGAATTATTAGAATTTTCCGAATTTATTTGAAAAGCAAGCAAAGTTTGTTCGTTAACCAGTGCACACCGTACATATATGATGGTTAACCAGGAAGAAAGAAGGAATAATAAGACGCAATACCAGTAATACGTTCATACCTAGAACGCCTCAGATCCCTTTAAAAGAAGAATTTAATTATTACTGAAGTTTGGCTTGCTATCTATTTTATATTTTGTGGCATTTAATGCTTATAATTAATTCAGTATTATTTTTGAAGTTAGTAGTATTTTGTTCGTGTACAGATATACTTTTGCATTCTAATTTTGGCATTTTGTTTTGTATTTTTAGCTTAATCTTTGCCGTATATTAATCTAAAAACCTAAAAATCCAAAAATATTGAGTTAGTTCTTATGTAGTTTATTTGCTGTACAGTTGTTTTTGTACTCTTTTGTAGTTATGCTTCGGCAAGCCACACTTCATAGCGACATAGATTCATGCTTTGTATATTGATGCAGTGGATTAGAGTTAGTTTGCATTTTTGCTTAAACATATATACCTCATCAAAGCTCAAGTGAAATGACGGTGTAACATATTTTTTTTCTTTTGGAGTGAAGTTCTAGTTTCTCTGTTCAAACGTAATCTCTATAAAACGTCGACTTTCATTTCTATTTTGCGTCTATCCTTTCTAAAATTCTTGACAAAACTCTCAGCTTTCCGAGTTCTTTATAAATGTTTGTCTAACCCCCTTTGTGTTTCAGCTTTACGGCTCTTTCAGTAGTGTTTTTCAAGGGTGCTACAAACGGTGGACGTTATCGGTGCTACCAGCCTTCCGACCAGGTTCGAGGGCCGGTGCCCCGTAGTAGCCTTCCGACCAGGCTCGAGGGCCGGTGCCCCAGAGTAGCCATACCACTGCCTTGTATTAGAACTTTTTTGCAAGTCATATTTGTTTGTCATAATTATTTTATAGCCTTATTGTCTTCGACATATTTTTTCTATTCTCTTTAAAACTTAGCCTTAAAAGCTTGCCTTAATTTTTGTATTGTTGTACTACTTCTATTACTTTGTTTGTTTAGCTTACGATTTTTGTTTTTGTTTGGCTAGGTTTCGGAATTGTTTTGTGGAATTCGTAGGTACTCATTTCTTTCACACGGGGTGAAACGATAACAAAAACATTGAAAACTGAGAATTTGATAACGTGTTGTTAGCTTTTGTTTGTTAGGTCTAATATTAGGATATATGTATTATTGCTGTTTGTGAAATTCTATTTGAAATTCTCTTTGAAATTTATTGGGATTTTGTATTTTCTTTAAACTGCTATTTGCTATTGCACAATTCCGAGAGATGAGGGCTTTAAGCCAAGGGCCAAGAGTTGAGCTAAGACGGGTTGTGCTGTAAACGGCAGTTCCTGTCTGGGCTTTCAATACGTGAACCTGTAATCCTGTTGTTTTTGTTTGAAGTTGTTTTTTATAATTATTAGAATATGTATAGTTTGTCTGCTTTGTCATTATATTTTGTTGTTAGTTACCTAATAGTTAGTCAATTTCGTTGTATAGAATTACTTATACTTTTTCATTGTTCTCTACCATACTTGCTTAGCTAGGAATTTGCAATTTTGTTGTTTACTATAAATGTCGTATTTAATCTCTTGAATCTTGCTGTACAGATACTATGCCCTATATTATCTTTTGAAACTTTGTTGTACAGCGTAAACTGTCATATTTACTCCATGTATAGAAATTTATTGACTGTACTGTTTATTCCGAAATTTATAAGTGTTGGAGTGATAGTTTTGTGTGTTGGGATGAGATGTGTAATTGGGTTTTCTAACCATAGAGGCATTTGGTACTACTTTTCATATGGGGACTCGATTCTTTATATTCGAATTTCTACTTACTCTCTTTTTATTATCTAAATTTGAATCGCAGTATCGTTTAAAATGTTATCAAGTTACATGCAAGTAAGCAGTTAATCCCCAGTTTCGACTAGCCTGCATTTGACTACCAATTCGCTACCAAACTTTTATATTTTCTTTAAACTTTGTACTTTTTTGGTAAGTCGCTTGGCTTACTTCTGAAGCTACTTTCTTCCATGGGCAGTAAAAGCGCCAGGACTTCTTAACGGTTGCTTACTGGTCGCCCATGTAGTTTTCTTTTTCTTAAAATTTTCCATCAACTTTTAAATCTCGAATTATGGTAGCAACTCTCGTTATCTCAGAATTTTTAGCAGTAGCTAAAAAACTTTCGCAGGGGGATGATGTGAAAAACTAGCAATTACGGTCTGCGATTCTACCACCATTCTAAACAATCACTCAAAGTAATCATTACTTCTGTGTAGTTACGTCGGACTGAGACTATGAGTCATCCGATCAATTAGTCTAATTAATCAGTTGTTGGTGTTACGATCTAGTGTGCAGTCGGCCAGTAGAGCCATATCTTGTATTAGCTGTGCTCCTTTTCTGTTTATGGATTAAAACTCTAAGTTCTTTAATAAACTCATTTGTACGCCAACATTGCCTCATGTTTGATTAGGGTAGGAAGTTAGATTAGGGATTCTATTTTCGAGCGAGTTGCACCCGTAAGAACCTGCATCAGATTCGAAAACCAATTTCCGGTTTAGTAACCGGACAGTAAACCGGGGATTGATAATAAGCAGGAATGAGGAATACTTGTGATTTGTAGAAATGGTTGTATTCCAGTGGATGTGAGTACATTCTAGTCTCATTGTTACACAAATGATGTTTAAATGCGTAATTATTCAGTATTCTAAATGTCGCATAAATGAAGTTTAAATGTTTAATTATTCCACACTCTAATTATTGTACAGATGCTGCATAAGTATTGTTTAGTTAGCAAAGGTGATTACGTAGTTTAGTGTAAATCGTCCGAAATGTGTGTGAATGTTACAGTCGATATGACGTAGTTTATAATCCTAATCGAGCAAGTGACTGCCCAAATGTTTAATAATTGTCTGTGCGCATGGTCTCTATAAAGTACCAAAACTATACCAGGATTCATATAGTACGCAGGAAAATGGTAATTAGGTAACGTAGTTTCAGTTTGTAAGCCTTATATACATGTCTGAAAGTTTGCGATTGCATAGGTATGTGGGAAATTTAGGTTTAGGTCCAGTTTAGCAAATATGCAAATGAGTTTAGGGCCATAGGATCTAGGGTCACGGGGACCCCGTATTAGGTCCTCAACGGTCTGAAACAGGATGTCCTCGATTCGTCCGCGTAAGCCACTCTTTGTCAAGAGTGCGGAGGAATCGCAAGAGAAGGAATCCTATATGTGATCAGTTTTGTTGCCGAAATTAATATAACTCGTACTAAAAGGACACCACTCCCAAAACTCTACACCAAACATTATATTAACAAAACATAGGAGTGGCAGTGAACATAGTTCGGGCTGTATTTGTGGTATCTTTTGTTTTAATGTCCATGATGCCATTATTGCCATACCCGACCGATTTAGTCTTGTTCAATTCACATTCCGCTCACAATACTGACCGCAACCGTGGTCTAGCACCATTTCGTGCCGATGAATACTTTAAAGGTAAATCTAGCGGAATTCCGTTACACAAAGGCCAGCAAGGTTGATAAAACAAGCTTGCTCATTTGATGATTAATACAAATCTAGTCCACGATGATTATTCACAAATGGCAATAATAGGCATCAAAAATTCAACAATCTAAGTTAATATTAAGTAATAATCGGTAACGTACCTGAAATAAGCAAAATACCATTTAGTTACGTAAGTATTATGGATAGATTACTGGAACCATCTTCTGATAAAGGCAAAATTCAGGAATTCAACCAGTTTTCGATTTTAATAATTGCTGTAACAGGAAGTTGTTACCTTCCTCATTTAGAACCAAGAAAAATGAGGTTCTACGTTCGATTATTGTGTTCTTACCAAAGTGATACGTTAACTCTCTTCAAAATCAATTAATACTGACCAGGCGTAGGAAGTTGTTACCTTCCTCCCAGTATCTAGAAACCAAAAGGTCCTAGTTTCGATCATTTTTCAGTCAAATTGATGTTTCTTGTGTCACCTGAACAAATGGGTACCTATCTGCTTTTAAAGGACGCAAAACTGTATCAATTTCATGTTATAGGTTTTAATCGTACAGAAGCAGACTGTACAAAGCGAAATCAAGCTGAAATCATAATTTCATGTTTTATTTGAAATTTCTTGCACAGGAGTGCAAGAAATTGCCCGATAAGCAGTATTTCGCTTAAAACTAATTTCCAGAGTCATAATCTTGCTAAAAGCGCTCAGAATTCGTAATAATTCACCTAAATTCCAAGTTTTCTCTACAGCATTGAATCTACAAGTTCATTTCGAATCCAGAAAGCCAAAATGTGAGTAATGGTTGCCTGGTACGAATCCCGCACCTATAACTTGTACTAATGGGTTTTAACCCATTTGATTCGGGTGCAGCCAGCGAAAAAAATTGATCCTTCTCCATCTGAAGTCAGACTGTCAGCTCATTTGAATCTTATCAGTATATATTAGCCTGTCGGATCAGATTAATCAGAACGGAAGATTGAATCGTATCATATTGGAACCAGTTGATTTAAGGTACATTGGAGTCGATAGAATCGGATATATTAATCGAAGCAGAGACAGTCTCAAGCGAAGCATCTGAGTCAATCGTGGGATCTAAAACCTAAAACCTGAACTTTTCCGGTATTTTTTGAAACCTGAACTTTGTGTCAAACGGAACTTCATTATTTCCAATCGAAAAAATGGGTTCTATCATTCAGTTTTTCATTGTGGAAATCGGGGTTGTCATCCCCGCGTCTCTGGCCTAAGCCACTCAATTGTCAACAGTATTATTCAGAGGTAGAAGCACAAAAGAAGAGATTAAATTAAATCAAATTCTGTACTAACACCATAACCGCATACCAGGCATCTCCCAACCAGACCGACCCCTTGTATTGTCCCCCCAGGTGGCCGAATAGCATCCGAAAGTGCTATTGTTACTAGCATTTCGGGCTCACCCAAAGACCGGAACTTTGTATTACCAAGAGTACATAATACATAAGAGTGTGACAAGCGTCACACTCTATGTAATCAGCTCGAGAGCCATGCTCTGCGCGCTAACAGCCCACCCCCCCCCGCAAATGCGTACCTAGTGGACCCCCCCCGCAAATCAGTACCTAGTACGCAATTGCGTATGTTCACTCGCTGCTGCAATATTCCATTTATTGGGACCCCCCCGCAAATGTGACCTATCATTCGACATTGAAAAGTGATAGGTCACATTTGCGGGGGGGAGTCCCAATAAATAGAATATTGCAGCAGCGAGTGAACATACGCAATTGCGTACTAGGTACTGATTTGCGGGGGGGGGTGGGCCGTTAGCGCGCAGAGCATGGCTGTCGAGCTGATTACATAGAGTGTGACGCTTGTCACACTCTTATGTATTATGTACTCTTGGTATTACTAACTCATTGAATTTAGTTAATTTAAACTGTTCAGTAGCTTTGGTTATCAGTAATCTATTGTCCTTGGTAAGGAGGGCGGACAAAGAGTCTTAGTCTAACAGCACGAACACAAGCTTATAGTGACTGCACAATAGAGTTTAGTAATAGGCCCTATATTTAGTCAATTAGTCAGAAAGGGAAGAAAGAAGGAAATAGTTAAATCGAGTTAAAGCATCAGAAACCTTGTCCCTATTAAGAATTAATATTCTGTGTAAATTGAGTACTGGCAACTCTGGCAAACCATACTTTGTTTGCCTGTAGTATCTGAATTGTGTTATTACCAATTGTTCATATCGCATACTGTTCTTAGTTCGTTTTGCTCCCCGTACGCATTGTAATAATCTCTGCTATTATTATTATTATTATTATTATTATTATTATTATTATTATTATTATTATTATTATTATTATTATTATTATTATTATTATTATTATTATTATTATTATCATTATTAAACTGTTGTGCCCTATTACTGGATTTATCAACTAGGGTATAAGGATCAGATCAAGCTCGGATTCAGCTCCCCAGCACAAGTAAGTGACTAAATTGAACCCTCGGTTCCTACAAAGACATCGCCATCATCGTTTCAGAATCTTGATTTGATAATCAAGATCAACAATCAGTGTTCTTTGATACAGACCTGATTTATCAATCTCTGAACAGCAAGTGGCGACCCCACTTGTTATTGATATCCATTGGACCCCTGTCTTCATCAAACGGACTCACACAAAGACCCCAACCAGGTTGACTGCAAGGAATTCTCAGTTTTGGACACACCACCCCCTGAGGATCAGGTGCCTAAGTTTATCTCCGCGTTGATAACATCAGCCCCTGGGGGGAGGGGAATGAACTAAAACTTGGAGGGGGTGGGGGAGCAGGATTTTGACTGAAAGGGTGGGGGACTTTCCCCCCGACCGTTGACCTTCCAAACTTGGAGAAAGAAATTTTGAACTAAATTCTTGGTTTAAAAATTGCTGGTTTGGAGGCAACTCTGAAAATAATCGAACTGTTTCGTCCCGTAACCGTTTTAAGTAACGAGTAAGCGGGAGAGAGGACCAGACATACTATTCGCCTGATGGAATGATCGCCAGTTGTAAAGCTTACGCTTGTTGCAGAAAAGACTAAGCTAAGGACTACAGATTCGAGAGTGTATGCGCATGTCTGATTTATCCAAAGTCCGCTTACCCTTAACCAGCTAAAGTATGCGACGGCAATCCATTCTAGTAGCGCAAGTTTATTTGGAGATAAGTGCAAAAGTTGATATAAACAAAAATGACAGGTGAATTTAAACCGAACAAAGCATAACTTTCTGATAAAAAGCGATAATAAATTTTAAACAAGCAGAGCAATCACATGTAGAGACAATAGAACAATCCCACAAGGAAAACCCGGAACATCACCCAAAGCAAATACAGTGGCCCCCGTTCCAATATTGTGGGAGAATTGTCACACCTGAAGAAAATAGCGTCAACCCGCGCGAAAGATGACTGCAATACTGACAAGAAAGGGCGCTCAACCTGAGTTTTCAATATTAGCTAGTCTCGTACACTCAGAATCTCAATACTACAATCACAATTAATAAGAACGACAGTCACCTTCCAGTTCAATATAGTACGGCTGTTCTTACTCACCTTAAGCCTCAACCTGACCTTCAAATCCGGTTGGGGATAGGCCGGACCAGGTGGGCGCCAGGTAGCGCCCTGAGCCAGTTGGTTGACCGGGGCGACCTCGGGAGCCACAAGCGTCTCCCGCTCTGCGAGAACTTTGACAGCATTAGAAGTCAGTTCCACGGAGGACTGAATGGAGCCGAACGACGTTCATCCACGTCCATAATCTCTTCGGCATAACTGGCATCCAACTGCTTTCCCTCCGACAGGTCCTCCACCGTTTCCTGAGCGAGCTCAATCCTGGCCACTCCGTAGCCAACGCCACCTCCACTTCTGGCTGGACTGGCTCCTCTGGCTCTCCCACGTTCACAAAAACCAGAGCTTCGTCATGGTTTTCATCACCATGGATCTCCGCAGGAACCCGGCCCACTTGTAGTTCTTAAAGTCGTGCTCCCCTTACGTGCAGATATAGTTGCCGAAAGTGCAATTATTGCCCGATTTCATTCAAAGTTTTAGAAAATACATCGGGAAGGATAATAAACGCCCTTCAAAAACGCCAGCTTCATTACATACATGTACAGTGAGAAACAGAAATTTGAAGTTCTAGAACTATGTATAGAAAATTATTTCCAGCGACTATAATCATTTTGAAGCTTATTATGTGCTCTACAACTTTGCTTTTAGACATAAGTCCTAGCTCTTATCGTTTTAGAGCAGTGAATGTTTGATCAATTTTTGCTCGAAAATTGGTTATTTTTGACACGATCTTGCTGAAAACAAGTTTTGTCGAATCGTACACTACAAGCGTAGAGAAGTTTTAACTCAAATGAAAGAGCTTCGAAAGAGGCACAAATTAGGTTACTTAGAGCCCTGTACACTGAATGAGTCTAAAGTTCTGGTCGAATAACTGATTTCGTCAAATTGCGGCCAAAATTATTTGACCGAAGGTTGCTCCACAACCAATGGGTGGACCTGAAAATATTTTGCACACAGTATGTTTGGACAATTTGTCCGGGGCTGTTGTTTTGTTTTTCTCTTAATCAGCCTCCAATCAAGAGCAATGATTTTTCAAAGTTGGATAAAATGCCAAATTTTCAGAAAATGCTCAGTTTCTGCATACTGAAATGATATTTTGACAAAATCAAAAAACCGTCCCTTCCAAATTATCTCATAAACACATTGGATACGAAAATTTCCTTGTTGCTTAAAATTATTTCAGAAAAAATTTTGGTCAAAAATTGTGGCCGCGTTTGGTAAGTTTGCGAAAAATCAAAAATAGGTAGACACGTTTCAATGATACCAAACGACGCAAAAGATATAAAACCTAAAACCTGACGTAAAACAGTGAACGCGGACAGTAAACACAATTACATTAACAATGACTATTTCCTTCTTTACAGGGACGTTTCAAAAACTATGTGCATGTTTTTACTAACTAGTTAGTTAGTTAGTTAGTTGATAGCTAGTTAAGCTAGTTGCCATTTGCTAGTTCCATTTTGCAATGTGAACATGCTCGGTATCAGCTTTACAATGATGAATAGATCCGCTTCCAAATGTAAAAAGTCCAAATGTTATCAGTTACCAAGTGTGGATGCAAAGGTGAAATAGCTATTTTAGATCTAGTAGATGTCCTAACGATGGCTTATAAGCTGGAGTTCCTGCACTGATACATTTCTCGATTTCTTGATATAATTTTCTGATCTGCAGTTAAACTGAGACTTTAAACTTGGCCGATAATCTGTAGATTTACAGAGAATTTATTTTTACATCACTGGCTTATCCGCAAGGTTCCAGTTGGCAAGTTATTAGACTTTCTTAGGTCAATCCAAGAGTACATAATAAGAGTCTGACAGCAGGCAAGCTTTCTGTTTTCATGCTATGTTCATGCATGCTTTCAGGTACACGCTATGTTCGCTAACGGCTAACCCTCCCACTAACGTGTATGCTCAGTTCAAAGAAATGTGTTTTCGAGCTTTAACACGTAAAGATACGACGAGAGAACGTACAGAAACCTGTACTGGGTACTGATTTGTGGGGGGGTCACTAGGTACACGTTTATGGGGGGTCAGCCGTTAGCGTGCAGAGCATGTACCATGACTTGATAACAGACAGTCTGCCAGCTGTCACACTCTTATCTGTTATGTACTCTTGGTCAAACTGTACAGAATTACACATCATTGCTAAGGTACAGCTTCTGAGTGCACCAACAGCTAAATTTATAAGCTTGACGTACTTCCAAGCTGCATATCTAAGCAGAAAAGATTTCATTTCACTCACCTAATCTTACTCTAACTCAAATATCTGTCCAGAAGGTAGACATACCAACCTTATCTCCTCCATCCAGGAATCAAATTGCTGAATTGCTTCATCCGAAAAATCGTTGTCGGCCACTTTGACGGTCTGAAGTGACCGAGATCCCAGTACTAAATTATTAGTGGGCCAAGCTCTGACAGGTCATTGTGCTTCAGGTTAAGAACCTGAAATTGAAAGAGATACCATAGGTGGATAAGAGGGAAGGGGAATTCTCCCTCGGCGATGTCCAGAAGTTGCTGTGACATTGGGCAAAAAATTGCCAAAATAATTATATATAAACATATATATTTTACGACAAAAAATTTGCAAAATTAAGCTTCGCATAAACGTCTTACTAAAAGAATCACTATTTTTGCAACAAGTCGCCAGACAAAGACACATTTACCTTTCAAGTGCTCACGGAATGATAGAAGCAATTTACGCAATAGAGTCTTGTCTTGCATAGGGAACCAGAGAACCTACGGGCAGTAGCAAACATGTAAAATGTGGTAAGATCGGAGATGACCACACATGGGGCGTAACATAACCATCTTGATTATGCACTGCCAGCGTATGCTGAAGGCGATTTGATTGTGCTTCAACACGTAAGTTTTGAAACGCCAACAGGCACTTCCCTGCATAGTTTTCTGTTGTTTTAACGATGTGCAATGACGAGTTTACAGTGACAACAGCAATGTTTGTTTCCGCCTACAATGTAAGTTTGTAACCTTGAACTTGAGTGAGTTTGCCACAGTTGATTCAGAACGTTATCATTTGTCTTTGGCTACTGGGAGTTCCTAGGGTTTTAAATTTTATCACTTTTGCATGTATTTGGCGTTGATTGCCAATTTAAAAATCGCAAACCTTTCAAACCTTCTCGAAGGCGCAGGATCCGACCCCTTGGTAATGATTGATGAACGTACCTTAGAGTATGTGGGTCCCAGTCCTCTTAAAGATTTATCGTCCTCTAGTAACATCCTCTTAGTCGTCCAGAAGGCGAACTAATGCCAGACTTTTTTGTGGCTAGCACGTCCATTATTCCAGACAAGTCCGGAACTTGCTGATCTGCTGCATCGCCTCGTAAGCGTCTCCTGCTTTCGAAGTTGCGAAAATAAAGAAAGGCATTCACGCTTTGTAAATTACAGAGCAAATAACGACTGTTGTTAAGCAGTTCTTTCTGCCCCTTTTATTAATTTGATTACTTGATTTCATTATCTAGTAGTTTCAAACGAAATTGAAAATCATGGAACCGCTTTTATAAAATTTCATCCAAGGGTTCAGGGAATTAAATTAGCTCCTTTGCGCTCTACTTATTTGCATCATTCCTTTTCTGTAGGTATTCGTTCAAATTTATATTTACTTATTGACTCAGTATATTTGTGTCTTTTTCTGTTGCAACTAATACGTCTTCTGCCACATGACTAGGGATAAGGTCGGCGGCGGAGGTTTTATCTAACATAGGAACATTGGCCCTAGGGACACTGTCGTAACCTTGATGGTGTTTTTGTAAGACGGTACATTTTAAGTAATAAACGACCTGAGTTGACTTCACTTGATTTGTCTTGATTACGCTACTCGCAGCAACACTTGTGCTTGTGATATTTCTTTCAAATTGAATAATTTTAAAACCTTGTAGTTTTGTTGGAGACTTCTGCCAAAACCTCCGCCCCGACTGTAGTCTTTGAATTGCACAATAGGTCCAAGTAGCGGAGCGCGTTCAGACTTTCGAATTTGCCTCCAACAGTTTCTGAAATAAGAAATTGGCACAAGAATAGTATACCGCATGATTTGAAAATAAGTTATATTGTTAAGCTTCTAAAACTTTCGAATGATTGAAGAAAACATGAAATAAAGGTTCCTTGTATTTTTCCTCTCGAAAAAATAAAGCTTTAACTCCGCTTACCTTGGCATCGTGATTTCGGCCGCAATCCTGCAAATCCAAGCTCTTGAGATGTGCGTGGATCTTGGGCCCTCGGGAAGTGAGGTACTTCCAGAGCTCGTTCCGAACCATGCATAAAAAGCGACTCGACGGATGGCCAGATGTTCGAGGTGCACTCGCATTGATCGCATGATTCCCTGCACCATTGCTTTGAAAGGAACACACATATATCTGTGTATATATATGTACATATATAAATAACTGAATAGGTAATATAGAAATAGTATGGAATAGGAAGATAGGAAAGCCTAAGCAGTTAATTGCTCGCAGAAAGGAGCTCGTTTTCCAACACCTCACCTGAATTTAAACAAATGCCAATAAATGTGTTAATAAGTTTGTCCGAAAATTTATCACTGAAAAAGGTACACGAAATAAAAATATGTTGAAATATTAACACGGAAGAACATACAGAACATTAGCAGAGCCTAATTAGTGCTCCTGCGTCTAAAAATTTGGCATCTCTAATCTGATTTGCAATATGCAAATTAGTTTTAAAATAGTCTAGTGGCATCATTTCAATCTTTCCATGAGCCGTCTCCTTTGCATTTCTTTAAATTTCCAGTATGTTTACTCCATTCTGTATTCTTGACAAAGTCTACATTTGAACTGAATGAATGAAATGAATTGACTTTGGTGATTGCACAACTGACAGATTGACTTCTGCTTTGAAATGAACGGAAAATCTTATTAAAACTGAAAAAATTAAAAAAATCAAAAGATTATATTTTTTAAGCTCGAACCACACTACTTTCGGTGAGCAGACAGCGTGCAGCTGTATCTGCTCTGCCGAAAATCGAAATTTACAAGAAAATGGAATTTTTCGTGTAATGCATATTTAATGATTGTGGATAACTGGCAAAGTAAAATAACCCATAATAGCAACATTCAGACACATTCTACGAGTGAAGAGGGCGGGGGAGGGAGGAGTAAAACTACGAAGGGGCAACAGAAATAAAATAATGCTATTTGTCCCCCCCACAACATCCAAAGTGTCCGTAAACATATACGGAAATAAATAACTTTGCCCGACTCGTTTCTTCCTCCCCCCCCCCCCATCCAGACTGTTTCACTATTTTACGATAACAAAATCATCAATCCTTTTGATCACTGCTGCGCGTTTGTAATGGCAAGCCAGCACTTAGCTAAGCACCAATTACGTTGATCGTTAAATAGTGAAGCAATTTTATGTTTTAAACAAGGTTTTTCACATGTCGAGTAATATTGTGTTTCAAAGTAACAAAGTAACAAAGTAATTGTTAGAAATTTGACGTACAAATAGTGTCCAGAAAACTTTTAAAAGTCTGCATACAGCTATTATCACCTAACATTAAGTCTCTATTTGCTCTTGCATTCACCCCTTTAAAATAGTTAACCTACACAGTTTTAGTTAGTAATCTGCAGAAGGTAGCGATAATGTGTAAGTATCGACAAACCGGTGCTCTACATATACATTTTGGGAATTGTATTCTTGTATCCACCACTTTTAAAGTAGTCTTATTGTATTCTTGCATCCACCACTTTTAAAATAGCCAGCATATATTGTTAAGTATTAATCTACAGAAGGTAGTGTAACGTGTTAGTAACGATAAACAGGTGATCTGAATGTACATTTTGGGAATAATTATTCTATACGAAGAACAGCCGTTTATTTAGAAACAGTTTGAAGTAATTAAGTTTATGATTAAGGTGTTTAAAAATGCAAAATGTTTTTGACAGACTCGGTGAAGTCACAGTGCCCCGCTAGCTCTGTCGTTTACGAGATTTTGCTTATTTATTGTTTCTGACGTGATAGTTCTTATTTTGAACTAATGAAGGAAATGGGATATGACCTGACCTGACGTGCAGAGACCTTAGGCTGCCTTACCCGCCAAGACCTAACCCGCCTTTCCGGCGCTTTATGCCAGAATCGCATCAGATCAGTGTAGTCCTGGTCAGACTTCATGGCCCGAGCACAACTCTAAATAGTGCGTGAGAAGTCAGAGAAATCCACGTGAGAAGTCTACGAACCGAAATTTATCTTTTTCTCAGGCACAAGATTGTAAACAAAGTTCCATTTTGAACGAAAACGCAGACGGATTGCAGCAATATCCCGATCTTGTTTGGTGAACTGGAGGGCTAAATTGTTGTTACAACCTGTCGGTATGTTTTCATGGTACTTTTGCGTTTATCATATGTCTGTTCGTTGTTCTACCAAAACACGCTTTTATTAAACAAATTCCACAATTATGACAATAATAAAAGCATTTTCATTACATATGAGTGGTCGTGCTAATTGCGTTTTTCACAATACTTTCCTCACTAACCCAGAAACTACGTCTAAGGAGCCTGCTGAAAAAAATGACAGAAGTCAATGCAGTTGCAGTGTACACGGCGAGTGAGCTTCTCGTTATATATTTAATAGAAAAGTAAACTACAAATATAAATAAATGGAATCATGAACGCTTTTGCACCCGTAACGTTGACAGCTTGCCAATAGTTTACTTCAAATCTAATTTGCATGTTGGAAAGAAGCTTAGAAATGTCCAATTTTTAGACATTGATAACCAATTTCAACGCAACTGCTGATGTTGTGTTTGAATCATCTTTGAATTTAACCTAATTCAATCAAGCTCTCTCTCTCTCTCTCTGAGACTGCGATTTCAACAATACCATGCTGGCAAAGAGGCGCTCACAACCTGAAAGAGACGAACCCAAAAACAAGAATTGGAAAGCAAGTGAAATTACAAATGTTCATCTATATATGGTAATTGAGTATTGAGTTCATGATTCTGTGCGTGTATTTTGTTTTTTAGCACTAAGTAACTGTCATGAATCTATTACCATTGACTGCGCAAAGGTGGGAATTCAAACATCTGGGTGCAAAATTGTGATTACTGTTTTACTGTAAAATTCTTTCACCAAAAATTAAAGTTGAAGCAATTGAGGATTATTAAAGAAACAAAGAAAACTTTAAAGGTTAACTTGTTCGTCTGGCATATGTATCAGTATCATGCCAGTTTGATTTATGGAAGAAACTCTAATAGACCACTGACGTATAAGACTCCTTGATGGATGGATGGATGGAATGGACTAACCGCCCCACAACCGTGAGAATCAAAAATCACGTACTGTGATTGCTGAAGTGGGATTCGCCATCCCAAGTAGGCTTAGGAAAAACAGAATTGTTTCACATATATACGCATAAAAATGAAATAATCATTTTTTGTATAAAGAAAGAGATGAAAAAACTGAAGCTTCGTATAGTCAGAAAGCAAATTACAAAAGTGGCTTTAAATAGGAAAAAGATTGTATATATGTCTTCAAAAAAGAAAATCACAAAAGACAAAAATATCAAAAACAAAAAACTTTTTGTATCTACGACACAAATGTCATAGATACGAAGTCATAACGCTGTCCCCTGGCGTCAATATCCTGCATCCTATTCTACCTACCCCGAAACTAGGGACCCCAGCCAGCACGAGCAACGAATTGCTCTACATGAGAGGCAAAGAAAGTGTAAGATAAAGTCAACAGAATAAAGCAAATCGTTGGACCTTGCTCGTAACTGGATAGACTGCAGCATACCTGTCCATTCCATCCGGGGAATCCCTGGGGCCATTTAATAATAAAAAACCGACATACACAACCACCTAAGAGCGGGGCAAAAGTGAAACAGCCAAGTCACTGCTGGGTCCACAGCTACAGGAGTTTATATTAGATTAACAGAAAGCAAATACTAAAGTACAGATAGGGAACGGTTAGAGGTGCACAAAGGTTAGTACCTTTAACGTGCACCAGACTCAATTGAAAAATCCATCTTGCCAAGATATTAGTTATAACCCAAAGTCAAACGCATTATATATATATGATGAAGTTTGGTGTTAAAAGGTGAGATAAGGTTAGATTTAAAATTTTATGAAATCACCCCCGTATACAAGAAAGCAAATTTGGTTTATACTCCTGTAATTTCCTTTTAAATGTAGATAAGGAATTTGAATTTACCAAGTTGTCAGGCAGAGAATCCCACATATCACAAACTCTTGCGAAATAAAACGTTTTCGTATGTGTTCTGAGAAATCTATGTTGTTGCAGCTGTAACTGGTGTCTTCTCACACCCATAAAGTGCGCATAACTGAATAAACAATCAAATGGAACATCAACAAGATTGTAAACAATTTTATACAACATACACAAATCAGCCATTAATCTACGCAATTCCAAACTGTCAAGGTTTAATGCAGTCAGCTTATTCGAATAACTTAGCTGAGTCAACCCTGGAATTCTCTTAGTCATTACTCCTAAGTAAAAGCAAGAGTACATAATAGATAAGAGTGTGACAACTCGCAAGCTCTCTGTTATCAGCTGCAGGTACATGCTCTGCACGCTAACGGCTGACCCCCCCACAAACGTGTATGCTCACTTCAAACGAATTTGGCCGCTATCTGAGCGTTCTAAAGCTCGAAGCAGACACAAATTAGACGCTCGCAGGCGTTGTGTTTTCGAGCTTTAACACGTAAAGATACGACGAGAGAACGTACAGAAACCTGTACTGGGTACTGATTTGTGGGGGGGTCACTAGGTACACGTTTGTGTATGGGGTCAGCCGTTAGCGTGCAGAGCATGTACCTGCAGCTGATAACAGAGAAGCTGCCAGCTGTCATACTCTTATCTATTTTATGTACTCTTGGTAAAAGTAATGACGGCTGCTAAGACGGCACCTGGGACGCAATTTCAATTCTATCCCTTCCCATCCCATTTGTAAACACTGATAAATTGAGAAAGGTTTAGCAGAAGTAGAACCGAAAGCTAAGACATTCTTCCAGTAACCAAATTCTCACAGATATGATTTCACGTTTGTATTTCAGTTATCAACATTTTAGTTTTTTAAGAAGTAATCTCGATCCATAACTTGGCAGAACAGCGGCATTTCGAAGATAAGTAGAACATCTTTAATGCTAAAAGTTGTGTTAGGACAAGAATCTGTTGCTCACTATAACTGATGAGGCGTTAGTTTTATGAATCGAGGAAAGCAATATTTATCGAGCGTGTACTACTAACGTTTATAATAAACTATCAATTATTATCTTATCTTATTACTTAATTAATTAATTATTATCAATTATATTAAACTATTGTTATTATCAAAAGCTATCCATAATGCTGTATCAACTTATAATTGATTATTTTGAAGTTGTAGTAAAGTTGCAGTGAACTATGAAGTTGCACTTAAACAATAACTTTGAAGTTATAGTGAAAGTGAATTCTACTTCGGAATATAAAATACCACAAAGTCTATCTCAGTAACGGATTGACTGGACCACCTTGAAAAAGCACGCATGTAATAGCATGGGAGCTCAGAACATATGTAAGTTGTTTCAGTTAGTCATTATTAATTACGAAATCTAAATGTAGGGTGTATTAGGAAACGGCGAACTAAAAGTTTTAGAATTGCGGTAGGAATTCGGGCTGAGGAAAAAACGCGATTTTCATATTTTTAATAAAATGTTTGCTGCAGTTTTCAGCTAACATAAATGTCATCCCATGACATTTGCCATTTGGGAGTGAAACTCTGCAATTCATTAGTTCCCAGAAGACAGTGCAGCGGTATATCTACGCTAAGACAACTTGCTGTTTTGTTAGATACTAACACAATAATAACCAGAATACTGTTTGAGCATATGCACGATGAACCCAGACATGTGAGAGTAAGAAATTCTTATCATCCCATTAAGTTTTCTGTTTTCTAGGAAGCTAGCCACTGTTTTAATGGACTAGTATAGTCTACGATGGGCATGGAACTGACTTTGTATGCAGTGGAAACACCTTTATGCAATAGCGATGAATGTGAGACACTTCACCGCACTATTGTTCTCTCCGGGTACTTGACCTTAGTCTAATAAAGAAAGGAAAGAATTAGTGCAGATGCATTTAAACGGAGGGGCACGTTATAGAAAAACAAACTATCAATGCTTTTAAATGTATATGTTGTAGTTTTAATTCGTTAAATTGTACGCGTGCTAACTATTGAATAGCATTTAAGTTTTAAATGTTAATTAATCTAATTTATAATTAAATCTTAATTTAATGTTGTGATTTCTTGATTTAAGTACAAAGTTTTCGTTGATTCAGAGTTATGCCAAGGTTTACCTACAAAGTACAACTTTTAAAATTAAAACTTATTTTTAATTTAATACAACAAATTTGACAGTTTAATATTATTTGGGCTAAAGTTCTAAAAATGTACAAAACGTTAATTGACTTTAGCAGAATGAACGTACATTATAGCTTAATTATGGCCCCCTCATTTATTCAATGTGTAACAATTTCCTGTAACCTGAATTCCTTCTGCACATTTACAAAAGGGGTAATTAAAGTGTGGTGAAGTGACTCACTACCGCTGCAGATATCAATGAAATGGAAGTAATGGTAAGCAAAACCTTGGAAATAGCGCACCTAATCTCAGACTAAAGGAATCCTTCACATGCATTAGGTTAACCACAGGTAAGGAACCGTTTAATCGACAGATACTGACTGGCTAGTGGTAAGATCTAAGGTAAACACTTGCAACGGTGATTTAAATTTTATACCCATCACTATTTACACGTTCGCTAACATATTTTATTGAGATGACCATGCGGAAGAAATGAATACCTGCATCTATCAGTTGCTAGCACGGAATGTCACATCCAACAGATCCTTCCATAGTTAGAGTCTCACAAGGCTTCTTCAAAACAAATTTTCTGTCGCTTGATGACAACAGTTCAGTTGATAAAACAGGACTGGTAGCACTAGTTTAATCCGAGATTTTCCAGGAGCTGGCTGTTCAGAAACGAACCCCATGGTTGAAAATGGTGTAGTGCATAGGATAACGTGGGGGGGGGGGAATGGGGGGGTGCAGACCCCCCCCAGACCGACAAAAAACGGGTAGACCCCCCTCAGCGAAAAGGAAAAAAGGGCAGACCCTCTTGTCCAGAAAGCAAAAAAGGGTAGACCCCTCAGCAATTTTCACTGAAAATTGGTAATTTTTTAGCAAATTTCAGCAATTTTTTCAAAAAATTTCTTGAAAATCGCTAAAAATTGCCATTTTTTGTTAATTTTTGGTCAAAACCCTTAACAATTAAATATTTTTTGCTAATTTCGGGGCAGACCCCACTAAAATTTTGGATTTTTTCAGGGGTAGACCCCTCGCCGAGGTCGGGGTAGACCCCCCCCAGAATCGGATCCCGTGTTAATGTATGGTGTAGTGATTGAGTAAAAACATAAAACAATACATTATTGCCATCACGTTTTTCTTCTTTTAGCGAAATTTCCAAAATAATTGCCCTATGGGGAGCCTTCACGCAGGTTCCTCTGCTTACAGTCCAAACCTATCACGATTAGGGCGAGGATTAAGGGCTGTGGTCAATGAAATTTGGGAAGCTATGCTTTTATTATATCCAGTCAAGCTACTACGTCCAAAGCTTATTGATTAATTAAATTTGACATTTTCAATTACCTACGCCTAGCTGATCAAAGCATAAGCATGAGATTAAAAAAGGACATCACCTGTCTGATTACTATGAAATATTGTACAAAGCTTCTTGGTTCCTAACTAGATCTGAATGTAAGGCAGGTATTGTTAATATATAATACTAATAATGTGTTCATTATGATCTACAAGGAAAGAAAGTGCCCTTTTCAAATTGTTGGTTGTAATTCTCGATGATAGAATGAATGGTTCACATGTAAGGAAAATTCTGCAGCCCCTACAGTTTTCAAATCTATGCAAATAGCTGTAAATATAAATTCGATTTATTAACTGAGCGGTATCACAAATCATCAACTAACTTCATAGCTAGCTAGCTGCTGGATATTAACGAAGACGTGTAAAATATTTAGTATTTTACTTGTCAATTTAAGTACTATATTGTGATATAATTGTTTGTTGTAATGATGTTGTGATATGTTGGTAGTAATGTTTTATCAATTGTCATATCACACGAGTGTTCCATGTTTGAATTGTGGATTTTCCATGTCTGTTGGGTAAAATACTTGCAACACTTATATTGAGCCTAAGCGGTGGTATTGATTTGATAAAATCAGTGTCAGTTCAAGCCGTGTTTTACGGAGTTTTATGGCAGTTGGAGTTGGTTAGATTGTGTATGTATTATTACACTGTATTTCGCGCTTCTGTATTATTCGCAGGTGCTGTTCAAACAAATTGAAAGTCCGTTATCCTATTATCATTGCCTCTTGATAATATATATAGCTCTACCATGTATAGTACAACCGAAAATGTTTCTTCGAACTGCAATCGTTTATTGCACATGAATCCTTGGAGCCAATCATACAGGAATCGTGCGATATCAGAAATCCACAGACATCCCGAATTTCTGGTTTTAGCCAAAACCTTTAATAAGACACTAGCGACAATATCAGTTACGGCAAACACGTGATCTAGCGTCCATTTCACAAATAATGCATTCTATGCAAAGAACAAATAATTTTTGAGAATGTGATTATTTTTAACGCATTCGCGTCAATATTACGTGGTGAATAATTAGCATCTACATACTTTATCCTTATTAGTAGCAAGAGTACATGTAGTGCTAGGCACACTCTCTGTTATCAGAGCAAAAACTATGCTCTGCTGGCTAACGGCAAACCCCCCCCCGGAATACTCGCGGAATATTGGCAGAATGTCAATGTTTCGGATACGATATACAGCTTCATGTCTCCGTTTCTTTACAGTTACGGTTTATTTTTCTGTTATGTAATGAGCAAGCTTTTATCCACCTTGATCTACTATCATTTTCTGATGTTTTTTTACAAATTTAACTAAAGTTTTCAAGAGACTCTTGCTACCAAGAGTACATACATTAATAGGTTGGGACAGTTGAGAATCTCTCTGCCATGAGTTCTAGAGCTCGCTAGAGCCCAACCCCCCCCCCCCCCCGCAAAACAGAGCCTAGTGACCCCCCGGCAAATCAGCACCCAGTCGAAACGGGGGTACGCTCACTCTCTCTCTGTTTATGTGCTTAAGCTCGAAAGCACAAGCAGTACGTGCGCGAATTTTGTGCCTGCTTCGAGCTTTAGAACACAAACACAGCGCACAAAATTCTTTGAAGTGAAGGGTCTAATTTGCGGGGGGGGGTGGGCCGTTAGCGAGCAGAGCATAGTTTTTTGCTCTGATAACAGAGAGTGTGCCTAGTGACACACTCTTATATTATGTACTCTTGTTAGTAGGAATTAGAACCGCAGTTATTCATAAGATTGTCCTTCATTATAAAGCAAGATTCGGTTATTCAGAACAATATTACCGCTCGTATGCGCACTTAGCTATAACAAAGGCTGAACAAATCCCACATAGTAATTGCCAATTGGTTCTACGAGGCACAGAATCTTGAGATTTGATACCAGGTGGTGGCACCTGGTTGATTTGGTAGCAGCTCACTGCAATCGTATCATGCACTCTGTGCCTCTTAAATGTCTTCCTACTGAAAGTAAAGCTACTTGACAACAGCGGGGAGCGGGAACTTGCGAAAACTTGGTATTAGAGAAGCTTTTTTTGTGAACATACTGGTGGATGAATAGATGAATCGTCCGTCACATATCGCTGCTGGTGTTCGATAAGAGTGAGCGATGAATGGTCAACAGCCAATCACTTTCAGTGACTGATTAGCAAAATATTCTAGAACAAAACGTTATGTTAGTTAGGCAAAGTGAGCGTATCAACAATTAGGTTGCTGGTTGGGGTTGTATTCGGAATTCTCAGCTCTTACTTTAGGCCTTGACCAAAAAGACAAGCGTCACGCTCTTAGTAATTAGGTTTGAGACATGATGTGCACGACAACGTCTAACCCCGCCTACAAATTAGACCCATCACTTCAAAAAAATTTGCACGCTATGCCTACGTCCTAAAGCAACCAAGAGTACATAATAACTAAGAGTGTGATAAGCGTCAAGCTCTTAGTTATTAGGCTTGTGGACACGATCTGCACGATAACGATTTGACCCCCCTCCCCACAAATTAGACCCATCACTTCAAAGAAATTCGCACGCTATGCCTACGTTCTAAAGCTCGAAAACACAACTACTCAGTTGGTTCAATGTGCGTCTGTTGCGAGCTTCAGCACACAAGCATAGCGTGCGAATTTCTTTGAAGTGGTGGGTCTAATTTGTGGGGAGGGGGGTCAGCAGTTATCGTGCATATCATGTCCCCAAGCCTAATAACTAAGAGCTTGACGCTTGTCACACTGTTCTTAGTTTATGTACTCTTGGTGCAACATATCTTCTGCTCAACACCTATATATATATATATATATATTGACGTAAAAAGAATTTTGGCGGACAACAAAAACAAACTCATAATACTGAGTCTCCAAATGAGAAAAAATACGTCCAACTTGAGATAGACCTAGGCCGTTTCGAAAAGCACCGTTGAAAATTTAGCAATTTTCAAAGACTTATTCCGTTAGGAGCTGGTATTATACAATACCGAAGAAAATTCGATTCCTCATGAAAATGAGGGAAACATTCCAAAACCATTATACATCTTGCTTTTCATGATTATGAATTCTTGACAATTTCAATACTAAGGTAGAGGACTAAGTCTCAGCAGATGCACTGCCATAAGATTGGTTGCTTTAGCTAGAATAAAAGTGTTGCTTCCGTAGACAATTTTAGTTTCAGTTTTGATTTCAGTGGGTGGACGAATTACTAGTTTAGTCTAAGTATCAGTCGGGAATGCAAAAATTTCAGTTTCGGTTTTAGTTTCAGGTGGAGTTTCATATTCAGTTCATTCACAATAATGCAGCTTCCCTTCACATTCACAAAGTTGGACGTTCGATTGCATTCTCTGCTTACATCTGCTACCCGGGTGACCTTTCTGCTGACAGTCCAAAGTAAACAAAGGAATTGATTGGTATGGCAAGGAGGTCTATAGACTCATGTATGTAATTGGATTTGATGTTTGGCACTAACTTGGGGAAAATGTTATCAATGCAAAAGCTGACCTAAACCCAATTAAAGAAGTAAGAAAGTTGCACGAAACACTCGGGCACCCGGTGGGACTTGAACCCACGAAAAAGGGTTCTTGGTTGAAAAGGGGGATAGAATCTCGGAATTTTTCACCGGGTGTTTGTAGCAGCTCACTGCAGTCGTATCATGCACTCTACGCCTCTGAAATTTCTTTGTGCTAAAATTATAAAGCTACTTGACAGCGAGGAGCGGCGGAGGCCTGCAATTAGAGAACCAATCTTTTGTGAACATTCTGGTGGATGAATTACATGAGTCGTCCGTCACATATCGCTGCTGGTGTTCGATAAGGATGAATGATAGGGATGAAGATTCAGGGCACAGTTAGATGAAAAAGATGATGAAAGAGATGTTCAAAGATGTGTGTGTCTGGGTCTGTGTCTGTATCTGTGTGCACACATATCTTTTCCACTACAAATTTGCAGGGGTGCCTGAAGAAAGTATCACAACAGAAAGTATCGCAACAACAGGGAATTGAATTCCTTTCCCTTCTGTTCGACCAAGATTCGTACCAAAAAGAACAAAAAGGAGCAACATGAATCATTGTGTTGCTGTGCCATCATTTCCAGTACGACATATCAGGTCGTTGCCCTAACTGGGCGTCTGGTATCAAGTCCAAACACTTCGGGTCAAAATTTAAGCATCTGGTGGTTACAATGGATACGACAGAAAATCTCGTGTCAAGAGAGGTCAGTTGGAAGATCGCAGGCGAAGCTGGTACCAGTGGTTTGTCTGTAGATGCATCGATGGGCGAAAACGATCCTGCGAAGCAGGAGAAAGTTACGGAGCCCGGCAAAAGGTTCGCAGATTAGAATGCGAGCACAAGACCATGAACGACAATCGCTGCCGTTTTGTCCCAACATGATCTTGGAGGGCAAATCACAGTGATTTTCAAGTTTTCCAACTTTATAGCTGAATATCTCTGCCACAGTTTGATTTCGAACTCTAATGTTTTGTCTTGTTTTTGAGAACATATGTACCTATATTGTGTGTGAAAATGAGCAAAATCGATTACTATCGATTTTGACCCACATCGACCCCCCCCCTTAATTGAATCAGGAATCGGGGATTGCCCAGTAGAAACAGTCTGACTGGTATTAAATTGAGGTTTCGTTTCCTTTGTAATTAACTCAGTGACCTGAAGACTTCTTCTGCTTCTCTTTTATGATTAATTTTATAGAATTTGTTAATAAACAGGGTTTGTCTATTCTTTATTGTCTAGGTCAGATAGATTCGATTGCATAGAAGGTCAGAGCGTCTGACAGGGGATGGCAACTGTATGTACCAAATTCCCGAAAGGTAGTTTGCAAAATCGGGGATCTTTACAGCCGACATGGGTAGAGGTATATTCGTGAGTCGCTGTATCAGTAAGCAACAGTAAACGGCGAGAGGAGTCGACACTCGCTCAATTCGTTCACTACCGAAGCAAGAATGCCCTGATACGCGGAGCAAAGGCACAAACTCAAGTTTTCTCTTCGTTGAGGGATTCTAGTCAGATCTCTAATTGCGATCTGAGATAAACTTAGTATTCTCAAGAGTACATAATACATAAGAGTGTGACAAGCGTCACACTCTATGTTGTTAGCAGCTGAGCCATGCTCTGCACGCTAACGGCCCACCCCCCCCCGCAATTGCGTACCTAGTGCACCCCCCGCAAATGAGTTCCTAGTACGCAATTGCGTATGCTCACTTTTTCCAATAGGAAGGAACCCCTCCGCAATTGTGACCTATCATTTTTCAATTGACGAATGATAGGTCACATTTGCGGGGGGGGGTTCCTTCCTATTGGAAAAAGTGAGCATACGCAATTGCGTACTAGGTACTCATTTGCGGGGGGTGCATTAGGTACGCAATTGCGGGAGGGGGGTGGGCCGTTAGCGTGCAGAGCATGGCTCAGCTGCTGAAAACATAGACTGTGACTATTGTCACACTCTTATGTATTATGTACTCTTGGTATTCTGTAGAGGATCACAACCAGAACTATATATTGCTGGTCCACAGTCTCGCTTTGGGCACTACACTCAGTTTACTACGAATATGACAGTTACGGGCAGACCGTACATTAAGTGCAATAACGAGAATTCTGAAAGCTAGGATAATAATAATAATAATAATAATAATAATAATAATAATAATAATAATAATAATATGCAAGTATACTGACAATTATTGATTACAGTTAGTACACCAGAGTTGCCAAAATCTTGGGCGAATTTGGTTAATTAAATGTACCCCAAAAGTTAGCCCGGTTCTAAATTAATCAACAAATGACTAAACCCTTCTTCAGGTTAATATTATTATTATTATTATCCTGTTTCAATTTGTCTCAACTCAAATCGACTACTTGTGACTGCCCATATGCTTATGCATGTATTATGCCTGTGCACTCTCTTTATCTTTCTTTTACAATACCAAAGGACTAAAATACTCGATAATCTACACAAATAATAAAGTGATAATAAATTATTATTATTATTATTAATAATAATACAATTCAGGGGAGGGTTCAGGGATTGGGTAAGCTCTTAGCTGCTGTACCTTAATTTTAGAGATTTCCATAGCCCCAATTGTAGAGATTTCCACAGCCCACCACAGATGGCTATCGGAAGGATTCCGAGCAGATCGACTCTGTTAACAGGTGATGCAAGGAGATGACCGGATAAGTTTTAATCTGGCAGTTTAAAGTTCTAAATATCTGCTTTGCTCGGTCTTCTTCTTCAACTCTATTTATCTTCCTGATCAAATAAGGTAAAGCCTAAGCCAGAGACAGAGGAGTATCTGTTCCCCAGTAGATCGAAAAGATAGATTCACAAAACTGAATCTTTGATAATTTCAATATAAGGCCGATTCTAATGAAAAGTTCAACCTGGTCTTTTCCCCAATTAGCTTTAAAATAATTCACCGATGTAGCTTCTAATGACTCTCAAAGAGATTAGGTCACGAGCCGGACTGTCTCTGCCTCAAACTGTTACCATGTGCTGACAACTGCCAATGTACATTCAAGGATTGGATCAACAACGACTGATTCTGATACTGACTACTTCCGACTGACCCTACTGCTGTGATACTGATAATCTCTCCGGTCTGGTGATCATAAGCTAATTGTATACACGGATCCACGCCTCTTCCCTGGATCCGTGGACCTTTGAAAATTCCGCAGCCGTTTTGAACTAGACTGAATCCGCAGCCAGGGCTTTTTACACTAGAGATGGCTGCGGATTTTTCCTCGGACTGGCCTTTTATATCTACTATTATAGTCTGGCTGGCAACTCTGATATTTGAAATACATGATATTTTACAATATAGCTTGGACGTTCAAATAAGGCAAGAATACTAAATCATAATTAATAAAGACGTGTCATATATTGATGGGCTAAGTTGTTGTTACAACCTGTCGGTATGTTTTCATGGTACTTTTGCGTTTATCATATCTCTGTTCGTTGTTCTACCAGAAACACTTCTTGTTGTTTGTGCATAGACCTCGAGATGGCCACTTTTAGCATCCTGCTGGTTCTGGTTCAACTATTTTATCTGTCAGAAGCACTGCTGTGGGAATTGACCGAAATTCGGAGGTCAATGTTGATAGGCTTTTGATGCTGTTGTAGGCTCGTATTTGAGACAGCTTCGTTAATGAATTGACTTTGGTGATTGCACAACTGACAGATTGACTTCTGCTTTGAAATGAACGGAAAATCTTATTAAAACTGAAAAAATTAAAAAAAATCAAAAGATTAGATTTTTTAAGCTCGAACCACACTACTTTCTGTGAGCAGACAGCGTGCAGCTGTATCTGCTCTGCCGAAAATCGAAATTTACAAGATAATGGAATTTTTCGTGTAATGCGTATTTAATGATTGTGGATAACTGGCAAAGTAAAATAACCCATAATAGCAACATTCAGACACATTCCACGAGTGAAGAGGGCGGGGGAGGGAGGAGTAAAACTACGAAGGGGAAACAGAAATAAAATAATGCTATTTGTCCCCCCACAACATCCAAAGTGTCCGTAAACATATACGGAAATAAATAACTCTGCCCCACTCGTTTCTTCCTCCCCCCATCCAGACTGTTTCACTATTTTACGATAACAAAATCATCAATCCTTTTTGATCACTGCTGCGCGTTTGTAATGGCAAGCCAGCACTTAGCTAAGCACCAATTACGTTGATCGTTAAATAGTGAAGCAATTTTATGTTTTAAACAAGGTTTTCTCACATTTCGAGTAATATTGTGTTTCAAAGTAACAAAGTAACAAAGTAATTGTTACAAATTTGACGTACAAATAGCGTCCAGAAAACTTATAAAAGTCTGCATACAGCTATTATCACCTAACATTAAGTCTCTATTTGCTCTTGCATTCACCCCTTTAAAATGGTTAACCTATACAGTTTTAGTTAGTAATCTGCAGAAGGTATTGATAATGTGTAAGTACATATATACATTTTGGGAATTGTATTCTTGTATCCACCACTTTTAAAGTAGTCTTGTTGTAATCTTGCATCCACCACGTTTAAAATAGCCAGCATATATTGTTAAGTATTAATCTACAGAAGGTAGTGTAACGTGTTAGTAACGATAAACAGGTGATCTGAATGTACATTTTGGCAATAATTATTCTATACGAAGAACAGCCGTTTATTTAGAAACAGTTTGAAGTAATTAAGTTTATGATTAAGGTGTTTAAAAATGCATTTAACAATCATTTAACATTTAACATTTATTATTTATTATTATTTTTTAGTCATTTAACAAACTATGTTTTTGACAGACTCGGTGAAGTCACAGTGTCCCGCTTTCAAAAATTTGCAGCACGCACGAGCTAGCTCTGTCATTTACGAGATTTTGCTTATTTATTGTTTCTGACGGACTTATTTTGAACTTTTGAAGGAAATGGGATATGGCCTGACCTGACGTGCAGAGACCTTAGCCTGCCTTACCCGCCAAGACCTAACCCGCCTTTCCGGCGCTGTATGCCAGAATCGCATCAGATCAGTGTAGTCCTGGTCAGGCTTCATGGCCCGAGCACAACTCTAAATAGTGCGTGAGAAGTCAGAGAAATCCACGTGAGAAGTCTACGAAACGAAATTTATCTTTTTCTCAGGCACAAGATTGTAAACAAAGTTCCATTTTGAACGAAAACGTAGACGGATTGCAGCAATATCCCGATCTTGTTTGGTGAACTGAAGTAACTGTCATGAATCTATTACCATTGACTGCGTTCTATTCTATAGGTGGGAATTCAAACATCTGGGTGCAAAATTGTGATTACTGTTTTACTGTAAAATTCTTTCACCAAAAATTAAAGTTGAAGCAATTGAAGATTATTAAAGAAACAAAGAAAACTTTAAAGGTTAACTTGTTCCTCTGGCATATGTATCAGTATCATGCCAATTTGATTTATGGAAGAAACTCTAATAGACCACTGACGTATAAGACTCCTTGATGGATGGATGGATGGATGGAATGGACTAACCGCCCCACAACCGTGAGAATCAAAAATCACGTACTGTGGACCCACCTCTGGATTGCTGAAGTGGGATTCGCCATTCCAAGTAGGCTTAGGAAAAACAGAATTGTTTCACATATATACGCATAAAAATGAAATAATCATTTTTTGTATAAAGTAAGAGATGAAAAAACTGAAGCTTCGTATAGTCAGAATGCAAATTACAAAAGTGGCTTTAAATAGGAAAAAGATTGTATATATGTCTTCAAAAAAGAAAATCACAAAAGACAAAAATATCAAAAACAAAAAACTTTTTGTATCTACGACACAAATGTCATATCCCACATGTGAATCCCACATATCACAAACTCTTGCGAAATAAAACGTTTTCGTATGTGTTCTGAGAAATCTATGTTGTTGCAGCTGTAACTGGTGTCTTCTCACACCCATAAAGTGCGCATAACTGAATTAACAATCAAATGGAACATCAACAAGATTGTAAACAATTTTATACAACATACACAAATCAGCCATTAATCTACGCAATTCCAAACTGTCAAGGTTTAATGCAGTCAGCCTATCCGAATAACTTAGCTGAGTCAACCCTGGAATTCTCTTAGTCATTACTCCTAAGTAAAAGTAATGACGGCTGCTAAGACGGCACCTGGGACGCAATTTCAATTCTATCCCTTCCCATCTCATTTGTAAACACTGATAAATTGAGAAAGGTTTAGCAGAAGTAGAACCGAAAGCTAAGACATTCTTCCAGTAACCAAATTCTCACAGATATGATTTCACGTTTGTATTTCAGTTATCAACATTTTAGTTTTTTAAGAAGTAATCTCGATCTATAACTTGGAAGAACAGCGGCACTTCGAAGATAAGTAGAACATCTTTAATGCTAAAAGTTGTGTTAGGACAAGAATCTGTTGCTCACTATAACTGATGAGGCGTTAGTTTTATGAATCGAGGAAAGCAATATTTATCGAGCGTGTACTACTAACGTTTATAATAAACTATCAATTATTATCTTATCTTATTACTTAATTAATTATTATCAATTATATTGAACTATTGTTATTATCAAAAGCTATCCATAATGCTGTATCAACTTAGAATTGCTTATTTTGAAGTTGTAGTAAAGTTGCAGTGAACTATGAAGTTATAGTGAAAGTGAATTCTACATCGGAATATAAAATACCACAAAGTGTATCTCAGTAACGGATTGACTGGACCACCTTGGAAAAGCACGCATGTAATAGCATGGGAGCTCAGAACATATGTAAGTTGTTTCAGTTAGTCATTATTAATTACGAAATCTAAATGTAGGGTGTATTAGGAAACGGCGAACTAAAAGTTTTAGAATTGCGGTAGGAATTCGGGCTGAGGAAAAAACGCGATTTTCATATTTTTAATAAAATGTTTGCTGCAGTTTTCAGCTAACATAAATGTCATCCCATGACATTTGCCATTTGGGAGTGAAACTCTGCAATTCATTAGTTCCCAGAAGACAGTGCAGTGGTATATCTACGCTAAGACAACTTGCTGTTTTGTTAGATACTAACACAATTTTAACCAGAATACTGTTTGAGCATATGCACGTTGAACCTAGACATGTGGGAGTAAGAAATTCTTGTCATCCCATTAAATTTTTTGTTTTCTAGGAAGCTAGCCAATGTTTTAATGGACCAGTATAGTCTACGTTGGGCATTGACTTTGTATGCAGTGGAAATACCTTTATGCAATAGCAAGTTGCAGACAGCAATGAAATGGAAGTAATGGAAAGCAAAACCTTGGAAATAGCCCACCTAACTCAGACTAAAGGAATCCTTCTCATGCAAGGTTAACCAAAGTTAACCAACCGTTAAATCGACAGATACTAACTGGCTAGTGGTAAGATCTAAGGTAAACACTTGCAACGGTGATTCAAATTTTATACCCATCACTATTTACGTTCGCTAACATATTTTATTGGGCGGACCATGCGGAAGTCGCTAGCAAGGAATGTCACATCTAATCGATCCGTCCATTGTTAGAGTCTTACAACTCTTCTTCAAAACAAGATGACAACAGTTCAATCGACAAAATAAGACTGATCCGAGAATTTCAAGGAGTTGGCTGTTGAGAAACGAACCCCTTGAATGAAAAGGGGTATAGTGATTAAATAAAAACATCAAGCAATACAGCATTGCCATCACGTTTTTTCGTTTAGCTAAATTTCCAGAATAATTGCACTATGGGGAGCTTTCACGCAGGCTCCTGTGCTTACAGCCCAAATATATCACGATTAGGACGATAACTAAGGACTGTGGTCAACAAAATTTTGGAAGCTATGCTGTATTATATCAAGTCAAGCTACTACGCCCAAAGCTCATCAATTGAATTAAATTTGACTTTTTAATTACTTACACCAAAAGTTTACGATAGGGAGAGTATGACACTCAGCTCTTCCTCATAGAATAAGCTTGCAATATGCTCGAAACAGTAAGGCCCGAAATCTCGGGTGTGGGGGGGGTTCTAAGTGTGTTAACATACAACGCTGACATTTTTCAAAAATGGACGTTTTTGAAAAATTAAATAAATACTATAACCTGAGTTAGGAAAATCATACAGAAATAATTTTTCCTGCTGCGCCTCAGCGCAGCAGGTCTCTTATGTTTGCTCTGCCATCTTGGTTTCCACGCAACGACATGCAAAACATAGGTCTTTGCATGAAAGCGTGTAAACAATGCTTTAAGATGGCAGAGCATGATTTACACTACAGTCGATTTCAAAACAGCTATGACTCACAAAGCAAATAAAATAGAAAGATCGCTAATTCATTTAAAGGAAACAGGTTTATTCTTCACTGACAGACTAAAGATGTCTTTCAACCTTTTGCAGAGGACAGCTGACCTTTTTGAAAAACAAGATTTATGTGAAGTTAAAGTTAAGTTCAGATGGAAGGGTTTTAATCGCAGTCAATAAGTAAAACATGCGAACATTGCAAATTTATGAAAGTTGTATTTCTTTTACTGTTCATTGAAGGCTTGGTAAGGATTCGCTTGCATAATTGCATTTTGCTTAATTTCCCAGTAACTTCAACTTTAAAATAGTTTCCGCTGCGCAGCAGGCCTACAATTTATGGGAATGCTCTTTTGACAACATTTAATCTTTTGCAGACAATATTGCTTGTTATATCATTATGTTGTTATTATGTTTATCATCATTATATCAAAAATTATTATGTTAGAATCAGGCAATCTCTTACAAATCCGACAACAACGTACGGCATTTTGAAGAAATGGTGAAATTTCCAGAACTTTCGTGGAAAGGATGTTTTAATGCCGGTTTTGTGGAAGATTGCCTGAAGCTAACTACATAATTTTTGTACCGTTGAAAATCTCATTCTGCACAATATAATGAAATAAAAGTTATTGCAGTACGATTAGAACAGTTATAGTATTTAATCTGGCAAAACGCCCGTTTTTGAAAAATGTCAGCGTTGTATGTTTACACGCTAAGAAGCCCCTCTGAGATTTTGGCCTTAATGTTTCGAGCATATTGCAAGCTTATTCTATTAGGAAGAGCTGAGTGTTATACTCTTCCTATTATAAGCTCTTGCTTACACCTAGGCAATCAGAGATTGAAAAGAGACTTCACCTGTCTGCTTGTTACCAGGAAAAATTGTACAAAGTTTCTTAATTGATTTCTCAGACAAGCGCTGTTAATATATAATACTAATTAATGTGTTCATGATGATATACGAAATTAAGGAAACCATTCCAGGTCAAGTCACGGGGAGAAGGTATCCTTTGCAAATACAGATTTTTGGTTGTATTCTAGTTGACGGAGTGAAGCTTGACACCTTAGTAGCTTCACAAGAGAATTTAGCCGCGGCTAAAATTTTCGAATGTCTGTTTATGTGATTCTGTTTAACTGAATTATTAAACATATTTGCATAAATAGATAAATGCCTATTCTGGGATTCTTCTAATATTTTAAGAGGCCGTTGGTTGTTTCTGAAAGCAAGCAAAGCTTTCTAGCTGAATTCTGGATTTCATTAGCTAGATGTTCGATATTAACGAATCAACCTAAAGTATTTCGTATTTCCTTTGTCAGTTTAAGTAATAATTCGTTGATATAATTGTTTGTTGTAATTTATTGAAATGTTGGTAGTAATGTTCTGTCAGTTCTGTCAGGAATTACCGATTTTGCGCCATGTCAGGTGGGTGTGCAACTGTTGTGACTATCTTGATATTGACATGGTGATATCAGCGATTGTACAAATTGTATTTTATTCGTCTGAGTACTGGCAGTTGGAGTAGATTAGGTTGTGGGAATCAAAGTATAAGCATTGCTGAATACAATTGCCATGCGGCAACGTTGATGCTTATCTGACAAGAACTGGATAATCTGACTTAATTATCTTAATGAAATGAAACAATCGCGAACGGACTGCAACTGTAAAAGTTACTTATTTGCCTCATTCTGCGATAACAGTCAATATAAAAATCTGTGCATTGTGGCAAGTCATTTACGTATAGAATATTGATATTAAAGAATCAAGTTTTTATTTCTGTTGAAGCAAAAATATATAAGATGAGAATTGGTATGTCTACGGTGTTGTGAGTCCTGAGTGTGACGGAAACTAGCTAATCAAATTGCGGAGCTTGTCAGTACCTGTAGAGTCAGTACTGCTGCAGTACCAGTGCAGTACGGCTGCTATTCTTGTTCTTGCAATCGTTTCAATAAAATACTCCCAGGGCCTTTTCACGAATGAGTAGAGTAGAGTAGAGTAGAGTAGAGTTAAAATTAACTCTTTTAACCCTTTTCATGAATGTGCAGGGTTAAATTTAACTCTGCTTGTTTGGTCTTTTATGTTTGCTCTGCCATCTTGGTTCCACGCAATGGCACATAAAACATAAATCTTTGCATGAAAGCGTGTAACCAATGCTTTAAGATGGCAGAGCATAATTTACATTGCAATCCGACTTTAGAATTGTTATGACTCACAAAGCAAACAAAATTAGAAAGATCGCTGATTCAATAAAAGGAAACAGGTTTAGTCTTTACTGACAGGCTGCAGCAGATCTCTCAACTTTTTGCAGACGACGGCTAATCGTTTTTGAAGAAAGGAGTTATATATACAGATTTATGTTAAGTTAACGTTAAATTCAGTTGGCACGCTTTTAGTTTTAATCACAGTCAATAAATAAAACATGCGAACACTGAAAATTTATAAAAGTCTTATTTCTTTTACCGCATATTGTAAATACAGTAATTGATAATTGGAATCTAGCTTGGTCAAGATTTGCTTGCTTAATTGATTTCTGCTTATTTTTCCAGTACCTTCAACATTAAAATAGTTTACGCTGCGCAGCAGGCCTACAATTTATGGAAATGTTCCTCTGACAACATTTAACCTTTTGCAGACAATATTGCTTGTTAACTCTTTTAACTCTGCAGGTTTTAAAATCAATGAGTTAAAAGAGTTTGAACTGGCAGAGTTAAAATTAACTCTGTGCATACGCGAAAAGAGTTAATATAATTAATACTTCTATTTTTCTAAGAATATATATAAAATTTTTATTGCAGGATACAAAATCAATCCATGAATTAGTTTAAGCGGGGGGGGGTCGTTGATTTGCCGATTTTTACCATCTCCGATTTTGCTCAATTTCACGTATTTTGTAGTCCCAATGGGTCCTTAAAGAAGACAAGAGCGTTTTGCGTAATATTGCTTCTATTGGTCAGTAGAGCCTTTCAACCTTGACATGTGTTAAACATAGGAAAATGAAAAAGTTAGGTTAAAAAGCTGTGGCGGAAAAATTTTTCACTGTATGAAAGATACAGCGCTACAACTTTGTTGCACATGTTAAGGACATATCAAAGAGTCCTTCTGGTGCAATTTTGTTGAGTGGAGGTTTTTGGCGATTTTTCAAAGTGCAAATTTTGGAAAATTGGTGCTTCTGGCACTACGAAAAACAGGAACAGCAAAACATTTTCGCCTCTCCTGCACGAGTGGCAGAAGTTACAGGAATCGCTTATAGATAGTTACACTCTACGCATGCACAGAATTCTTGACAGTAGTTGCAAATTTCTATCATTGTAGTACTCTCAAAAAACTTGCGACAAGATGTGCGAATTTGGCCAAAAATCATCATTTTGCAGAATTTTCACGTTCGTTTAGTTATTTCTCACAAGTTATCCATTCTAAAGCCACCAAATTTGACACACATGGCTTTCCATATCTGCTGAGTGTTGTGGTGTGGGCAAATGCTTCTAGGTTGAACTTTTGGTCCTGTCAGCTCCTTTGATCTCATATGGGTCAAAATTGTCAATTTTTTAAAATTCCAAGTTATAGTGAAATTGGGTATTATGCGATAGCTAATGATGAGCTGAACAACTTTTCTTTCGAATAGAACTATGTGTCTGAAATGTAGTATTTGCAAGTTAGATCAAAATAAAGTTTGAGGGTACAGTTAGCTGTAAAAGGCTCATTTCACAATTGAAGAATGCACTGTGAACGACTGGCTGGCTATCCCGGAGTCGTTTTAGTACTGAAATATTAGCCAACCCACAGAATTAGTTTGCCATATTAGTTTACCCAAATTTCGCTGCCGTTCTGTCTCAACACGACCTTGGGGGCGAATCACAGTGATTTTCAAGTCTTCCAATTTTATACCTGAATATCTCTACAATTTGATTTCGAACTCAAATGTTTTGTCTTGTTTTTGAGAACGTATGTACCTAGATTATGTGTAAAAATGAACGAAATCAGTGACTATAGATTTTGACCCAAAGCGACCCCCACCCTTAGAAATCGAATTACGGTCTACCTTGTGAAATCGAAAACCAAATATTTAATGAATAATGCAATAGTAATTGAATAAATAAATGCTGACTAACTAAAATTATTTTTAGAAATGGAAAACTGGCAAGTGGAAAACGTTGAAATCTCATAATGATTTTAAAGACAGCGTTACTTTATGAGCAGTTTTCAGGGTCTATTTAATGATTAATTTTTGATAATTGATTATCGTGATTGAATGGCTTGATTTATCTTAAATTTATAATTGAATTATCTTGATTAATTTTCGTTTCAAGGACCCGTCAAAATTGAAAAATTATTAAATTGAATTAGAATCAAATGATAACTCTGTGCATAAAATCCTGCTGTTTGTCCAAAAAGTAATTTATAGTAATTTTCACCAGTAAACTGTAGTCGGATTTAGGTGTAAAAAACTAAAAAAGATCGTAAGCTTAGAAATATTGGTTGTGGTTGAAAGGCCAGTTCCCATGATTTTTCCATAACGGATATATTCGCTTTAAGGGTAAGGGGTCGCTTTGGGTCAAAATCTATAGTCACGAATTTCCCCCATTGCGTTTACAAATCAATTTTGCTATTTTTGTTCTCAAAAACAATTCAAACCATGTTAATTTCGATAGAATTGTAGAAAGTATTCACCGATAAAATTGGAAGACTTGAAAATCGCTTCCATCCGCTTCAAATTTCGTATTTTGGGGGAATAACAAGGAAACATTGAACGAATTAATAATGACAAGCTTCAATTTCTGTGTAGTTAACTATTCGATGCTAAACGACTTCACGAATAACTAATATGATCGTTCACAGTATTCTTCAATTATTAGTGGCCTTTTGCGGCTTGGCACAATACCTCAAGCTTATTTTGATCTAGCTTGCAAATACTGCATTTCAGACTTACATAGTTCTATTCGAAGAAAAAGTTGTTCAGCTAAACCAGCATCATAGCAGGTGCAAAAATTGACCCGTATAGTCAAAAGGTGACAAGACCAAAAGTTGGTACCACAACACTCGGCAAATATGAAGAAATTTTCTGTGTCAAATTTGGTGGCAAGAATGGATAACTTGTGAGTAACAAACGAACGTGAAAATTGGATTTTATTCCAGAATAAAAAAAATCTTCAAAATTTTTTAGTACTGTAATGACAAATTTGCAATATTCAGAATTGTTGGAATGTGAAGCTTCACTTGGCGATTTCTCCGCAACTTCCTGCCGCTTCGTGCAGGAAGACACGAAAATGTTTTGCTGTTCTACTGTTTTCGTAAAAAACCCAATTTTCAAAATTTTGCACTTTGAAAAATCGCCAAAAACATAAAAATCGGCAAATTTGCACCAGAAGGACTCTTTGATGTCACCTTGCAGCAAAGTTGTAGCGCTACATATGCTCATACAATTAACCATACAACTTTTTCTGAAATTTTCTATGTTGCTCTCAAAATTTGAAGATACACTTTGACCCGTAGGAAGCAACATTTTTTTCGAAATTGCCAACTGATGTGACGTGGGACACGAAAACCGAAAATTAATTGTCGGAAAATGGTAAAAATCGACACTTTTTTGCCTAAAACAATTAGCAGTTGTTGCCGTCTGCAACATATATTCTTAGAAAAATGAAGTATTAATTATATTAACTCTTTTCGCGTATACACAAGAGTTATTTTAACTCTGCCAGTTCAAACTCTTTAACTCTGTGAGTTTTAAAACCTGCAAAAAGTTAACAGAAAGCAACTGTTAAAAAGATTCCGTGACGTCGAAAATTTCCATTCCATAAATTAACGGGCCTGCTGCGTAAACTGTTGGAAAATTATGGAAAAGTAAGGCGAGGAAATCATTAAAGCAATTTTGTATGCCGATAAAAATGAGACTTTTATAAGTTGCACTTTTCGGTGTTTAGCATGTTTTATTTGTTGAGCTGTGATTAAAATTTCAGCGTGCCAACTTTAATTTTAGTAATAAACGCAAAATCTTGTTGTCTCTCTTCAAAAACTGATTGTAGATGGGTCTCTGCAAAAAGTTGAGAGATCTAAACTTGTCGGTAAGACTTCAAACTGGTTTTCCTTTTTTGAATCTAAACGGAAATCCTTCTGAAATTTTGTTTGTATGGTAACAAATTCTAGAGATCGGACAAAATTGCTCTGCAAATGTAGAAGCATTGATTTTGCTTTTCGTAAAAATTTGTATGTTTTGTGACGGGCCAAAAATGAGACAGGTGACAAACAAAACGAAACTTGAAGCTTGGAGTTATTTGACACGACTAGAAGGGGGTTATACTACTCTATAATTCGTGAAAGACTACACTGGTGGCTGAAACGACCCAAGAACAAGAACACGGCAAACCGCTGCATTTTCACTGACTCCAGGCACTGACAGCTCCGCAATTTGATTAGCTAGTTTCCGTCCTCGAAATGCAACATGAACATGCCAATTCTCAAATCTTGCCGTATTTGCTTCAACGAAATGAAACTTGATTTCAGCAATATCAATATTCTATAAATGTGTGCATACAAAAATACCAGATTTTTGAACATTTATCAAAATAGTAACTTTTTACAGTTATCGATTTGCGTTGTTTAAATTTATTAAGACTGTCCGAGTTCTTGTCGGTAAACATCAACGTTGCGCGCGTAACGTGGCTGTTCGGCAATGTAGCGATTTTTTGCTAATCTACTCCAACTGCCAATTTTCAGACGGAAATAAAGCCGAGTTTGTACAATCGCTACTGATCTCACCCCGTAAATGCGGCTCTGCAAGATCTCACCATTGTGCTAATAGCAACATTTCAATGGGATTACGGCAAACTTGAGCCAAAATATCAGCAATTAATTGCCCAAACTGACAAGAAGCCAGCTACTTGGGTTGATTCGTTGACGAGACATCTAACTGGTAAATCGAATTAAACTAGACAGCTTTCTGAGAAGCATTCTTTGTGATGTAAATGTTGAAATCTTGTGACAAACGTTATCTCATTGTAGAATATGCTGATAATTTGGATGAAATTTCATAAACAGGCATTCTAGAAAATTTTGACTAAATTATGTGGCTTGCAGATGTCCTTAAAGCAATTCAGCCTCTGTTTACAGGGATACCTTCTTGCAGCAGAGCCTGGAATGGTTTCATGAGCACTGAAGCCAGCATATTAATAATTGCATTAGTATGTTATTATATATTAACAGGCAACACCTTCTGAGAAATCAGTAAGAAAACTTTATGCAGTTTTTCTGGTAACAACTGGTAGACAAAGTCACACTTTGTCCTCTAAGTACTGGTATGTAGCAAACTTATGAAAGCAAGGAAAATTATAACTCAGCTCTTCTAATGACAGAATAAAAGCTTGCAATATGCTCGAAAACATTAAGGCCAAAAATCTCAGAGAAACTCTTAGCCGATGTAAACATACAACATGACATTTTCCAAAAGAAAACTGGACGTTTTTCCAGATTAAATACTATAACTGTTCTAATCATTGCTACCAACATTTTCATTATATTGACAGAAATAGAAAAGACAATAACAGTTTGGCTCCTTCCACAAAACCAGCAATTAAAACGCTTTCCACATGGAAACTTCACCATTTCTTCAAAATACTGTCCCCGTTGACCGTCCGAAAAGAGACTGCCTGATTCAACATAATAATTTTTGATATAATGATGATAAACATAATAACAACATATAGATTGAAATGTTGTCAAAACATTCCCATAAATGCCAGGCCTGCTGCACAGCAGAAAACAAACAAAGTTGGTTACAAAGAGAATTAAGCAAGTACAGTATACAGCAATTCCTTACAGAAAGCCTTCAATGAACAGTAAAAGAATGCAACTTTCATAAATTCTGTCATTCACATATTGACTGCGGTAAAACCCTTCCATCTACAGGCAACTTGTTTTCAAAAGGTCAACTCCTCCACAAAATTGAGAAATTCACATTCTATAGTGAAAATAGACATAACTTTCTTCAATAATTGAAAAAATCTCTATTTCATTGCTTTTGTGAAGTCATATTGTTTTAATTAGGCTATAAGTGTAAATCGTAATAAATGCTAAAGCCATTGTTTAACCTTTCTGTAAGACCTATAACATCATCAAATCAAAACAGATAATAGCTCTTGCTGAGGCTTGCTCAGAAAAAATTATTTCTGTGTTTCTAACTCAGTTATAGTATTTTATTTAATTTTTCAAAAAACATTTTGAAAATGTCAACGAATTGTATGTTAACCACACTTGAACTACTCCAATTTCGTGGAAATATGTACATTTATTTATATGAGGGAAGAGCTGAAATTTTCTCTATCGCTCAAACTTTTTTGGTGTGAAATTGTCAAAAAGTCAAATTTAAATTGATGAAGAGCTTTTTGAGGCATGTAGTAACGACTGTTCTCAATACAGCATGGCTTCAAAACACCCCGATTTTTGAATCATAGTTATCGTCTAATCGTGACCTGTAAGCACGATTTTAAAGCTCACTTTTGCCAATACCGTCATTTCTGAAATTTGGCTAAACGAAAAAACTTGTGATAATGCTCCATCGACAACTTGAATATTTTCCTTTAATCATATGCCTTTTCATTCTCAACAAACCGTACTTTGGTAGAATCAGTCTTATTTTGTCGATTGAACTGTTGTCATCTTTGCGAGAAAATTGTAGGAATACAACAATGGACGGATCATTAGGTCTTGACGCTACTGTAGCATTCTCCGCCGGTCACTTGTAAATATGTTGGCGAGAAACGACAAAACCGTGATAATTATAAATTTGGAATCACCGTTGCAGATGTTGCAGATCTTACCACCAGCCAGTTGAAATCCTCTCTGTCGATTTGCTGTTGATTGCTGATTTGACCTTGCGTGAAAATTCCTTTAGTCTGAGTTGGAATAATTGTCTGCTCCGTGCATTTCTTGTCTGCAACCTTGTGCACTCGCGTCAATATGGCATGCTGAACTCTTGCCGGTAAAAGGCGTGGCCTTTCCCGAGCAAAAAAAGGCTGATGAGACGGTAGAACTTTTCCCCATGTTCTAGGTTCAACATGCACTGCCTGTCATTATTCTGATTGCTGTGTTAGTATCTAACAAAAACAACAAAATTCGTCTTAACGTGACTACTGCATAATGTAATTAATAATTGCGAGTTCAGCAACAAATGAGGACTGTTGCTTCTGTATTGACTGAAAGAAGCTCCAGCTACATTTGACACTGATAAAGCATGTGAAATAAAGCGTTTTCAGCAATTCTACCTCAATTCTAAAACTTTTGGTTCATATTTTCTAATACACCCTGACTAGATTTCGTAACAATGACTAACTGTGCAACTTACACTATGTTCTGGCTCCCGTGCTATTACAGCCAGGTGTGCACATTCCTCAGGAATTACAGACTGTGTGGCACTGTTCCGATGTAGAATTCACTTTTCACTATAACTTCATAGTTCACTGCTGCAACTTCAAAATAAGCTGCAATTTGCAAGTTTGATACAGCATTATGAATCTTTGATAGTTCAATATGTTCTCATTGGCACATAATACCAGTGTTGTGTTGTCTTCTTGAAATTGCTATATAGGAAGTGACTAAGAAAATTGCCGTGACTTTCAGCTTGTATTCGAATAGTGACATTACTGACTTTTGAACTGGAAATGCATGTTAATGGCTTGTTATATATTATGAAATTGTTTACAATGCTGTTGATGTTCAAACCGATATTGTATTATGCACTTTTATGAGAATGATGAGAAGACATATTACATACTGTAGTAGATTTCAACAAAACATACGAAAACGTTTTATTTCACTGAAGTTTGCTACAATATATGGAACTACCGTAATGAGATATGACATTGTCATTACAGACTACAAAAAGTTTTTTTGTTTTGAATCTGACTTTTGTCACTGTGATTTTCTTTTTTTACAGAAAACCATCCTCTTTGATACTTTAAAGCCCTCTTTTGTAATTTGCATTCTATTTATACGAAGCTTCAGTTTTTTCATCTCTTACTTTTATACAAAAAATGATTATTTGTTTTTGTATCACCATGGCAGGAAGCATTATTGCACTTCCTAAAGCCTACTTGGGCTCAAGCGATCCTGCCAGCTGGCCAGAAGGTGGGTCCCAGTACGTGATTTTCCTTCTCCTGCATTCCCCGTGAGATATTGGTCCATTCCCTCCTCCATCCATCCGTGGGAGTGTACCCGTCAGTGTTGTAGAAGTTTCTTCCATAAATCCATTGACATGACCTGATACATGCCAGAGAGTAGGATTAACTGCTTTTTAAAAGTTTTCTTTATTTCTTTGGCATGTCTTCAGTACTTCAACTTTAATTTTGGTGAAAAGAACACAGTAAAACTGATACAATTTTGCATAGTGTTTGAATTACACCCCATAGAATAAGGAGCAGTCAATGACTGACTAAGATTCATGACAGTACTGGTTACTTGAGCAGGGTAGAATTGACACAGGTAAATCTGCGATTTTGGATTTCAGGAATGAGCTTTGTTTGTCTTGTGCCTGAGAAAAGATAAGGGTACAAGACAAATGGTCTCACTCACCTCACTGACCCCAGAGTTGTGCTCTGGCCTGACCGGGACTACACTGATCTGATGCGACTATAACCACAGCACCAGCAAGGCGGTGGGTCCGCAAACGCCAAGGCGAGCTAAGATTATGCCCACTTTTGTCGAGGTCGAACCCTCCCATTTCCTTTCAAAAGTTCAAAACAAAATTCGGTGAAATTGAAAACAAATAAACAAATACCAAAAAAATGACTGAAATTGCTCGTCGTACTACAAAATTTTGAAAAATTTTGCCATTTCACCGAAAATCAAAAATTTATAGTTTGTTAAATGACAAAGTATGTAAATAAAAATGTTAAAAATGTGAAATGTTGTTAAATACATTTTTAAACTTGCACTGTCAAAACAAATAATTACTTCAAAACTTGTTTCCTAAATAAACATTCTTCAAACCCATAGAATGACCTTAAATTCCAGATACTTGTTTTAAATCATTCTGCCCGTACACTACTTCTAACATTAAATGTAACAAAATATAATAAATAGCTAAACATTGGTGATACAGGATACATTTAAAGACACTTTTGAAAGTGGTGAACAAATGCAATTCCCAACATGTATGTACTTACACATTATCAATACCTTCTTTTTAATTACTAACTAAAACATGGAATTATTTTAAAAGGTGATATAGAGAACAAATAAAGACTTAATGTTGGGTGACAATCAACTGTATGCAGACTTTTATATAGAGTTTTCTGGACGCTATTGTACCGTAAACAGCTTCCACTTTGTTACTGTTACTTTGGCCACAATATACTCGAAATGTGAGAAAAGCTGCTGTTTAAAACATAAAATTGCTTCACCCAACGATCAGCATAACTTGTAAGTGCTGGCTACACATTTTAAACATCGCTCGGTAGTCAAAAAGAGACCCGATATTTTGTTACATCGTAAATAGTGAGGCAATTTCTGGTGGGGGAGGAAAGAGCAGTGGTAAGAGTTATTTATTTCCGTACTGTGTTTGCAATTTTGGGTCTTGTGGGGACAAATAGCATTGACACCTTGTTTCCCCTTCCGCCCATTTCCTCCCGCATGCCCTCTTCCTTCGTGGGTGTGTCTCTGAATGTTGCTATTATGAGTTGCCGGTTCCATCCTGGCATTAAACCGCATTACGAAAACCAGTGTGCTGGCAAATTTTCGTTTTCGGCAGGGCGGGAATTACGGCTGCATATATCTCTGTATACACGAAAAGTAGTGTGGTTCGAAGCAAAAAAAAATCTAATCTTTGATTTTTTAATTTTTTCAGTTTTGTAAGATTTTCCGTTCATTCCGGAAAAGTCAATCTGTCGACCTGTGCAATCACCAAAAGTCAATTCATTAACGAAACTTTGTCTCCAAAAAAATACGGTAACAGCATCAAAAACTATCAACATTCTGACCCTCCACCGGTCAATTCCCGCAGCGATTTCTGATAAAAATTTGAGCCAGAAGTTGTGACCAAAATTGTCAAATACCGGGGTCCAATAAACAGAAATTTCTGGTAGAACGGCGGCGGGAATGTGATAAACGCAAAAAGTACCGTGAAAATTGCCGACACGAGACGCGCAGCGACAACTTATCAATATATGACACGTCTTTATTAATTATGATTTAGTATTCTTGCCTTATTTGAACGTCCCAAGTATGTGTAAAATATCATGTATTTCAAATATCAAGTTATATTAGACTATAATAGTAGATATAAAAGGCCAGTCCGAGGAAAATCCGCAGCCATCTCTAGTGTAAAATTTGGCTGCGCGTTCAGTCTAGTTCAAAACGGCTGCGGGTTTTCAGGTCCACGGATCAGGGAAGGATCCATTGTACTTATTAGCTTATGATCTAGACCGGAAAGATGTCAATATCACGGCAAATTGGAGGTGGTGATGATGGTAATGGGAATGGGTCGTTGTTGATCGGCCCCAGATGGCGCATTGGCAGTTGTCATGGTAACAGTTTGAGGCAGAAATTGCAGTGCGCTCATGGAGCAATCTCATTAGAAGCACATGTCGGTCATTCTGTCCCACCCCAAAGCTAATTGAGGAAGAAGAGAGACCAGGACTAGACTTTTCTCGTCGTGTATACCTGTGAAATTGTCAAAGATTCGGTTTTCCGTGAATCTACATCTTTTTCGATCTGCTGAACGGAAAGCTGCTCTCACTCTGTCTCTTCTGGCAGATCGGGAGACAAATAGAGTTGAGAAGAAATTGACGGCAAGTCATTTTGGAGCTTCAAAACTGCCGAATTAAAACTTGGCGAACCATCTCCACCGTCACTTGTTAACGAAGTCGATCTGCTCGGAATCCTTTCCATTAGCCATCTGTGGTGAAATGACCAATTCTACAGTGGGGTATGTAAAATGGAGTACGGCGCTAAACTTACCAATCCTATGATTACTCCCCTGAATTGTATTATTATTAATAATAATAATAATTTATTAAATATAAAACTTTCCGGTAATGGAAATTATCGGCTAATCACTTTATTATTAGCAAAAAAAGATAAAGAGAGTGCACAGGCATAGTACATGGCACTAATAATTTGAATCTGAAGTAATCGATTTGGTGAAATTTAGTGAAACTGGGATAATAATAATAATAGTAGTATTAGCCTGAAAAAAAGTTTAATTAATTTTGTTGATTAGTGAATTAGGCCTAACTATGGTCATTTAATTAACCGAATTCGCCAAAAAGATCTTGTCAACTCTGTTGTGTACTGCTGTAATCAATATTGTCGTCCATACTGCCATATTATTATTATTATTATTATTATTATTATTATTATTATTATTATTATTATCTAGCTTTCAGAGATTCTCGTTATTACACTGTCTGATACCTGCAACCAATTCATGTGCAAAAAGCTGAGTGTAGTGCCCAAAGCTGGATACTGTAGTTCTTGGTTGTGATCCTCCCACATTAAGAGTGCATATCTGGGGCTGTGACAGTAGTCGGTGTTTTCGGTAGCTGAGCCATCACTCCTGCTGCACATCAACAGGCCCCACTGTTGTGCACCCTCTCACCCACACTGAAACACAAGTGCACACACACCAATGGGAAAGACACACACGTGGAAACCGTAAATTTAGTGATGAAAAATATTAGGTCACAATTGCGGAGGTTCGGCTGAAAAAGTGGTATACGCAATTGCGTACTAGGAACTCATTTGCGGGGGGTGCACTAGGAGTACGCAATTGCGGGGGGGTGGGGCCGATTAGCGTACGGAGCACTTCGGCTCAGCTGCTAACAACATAGAGTGTGACGCTTATCGCACTATAGCATGTGTCTCTTTTCTCTTGAGAATGCAAAGTTTATCTCCAGATCGCAATTAGAGATCTGACTAGAATCCCTCAAACGAAGAAGAAAACATGAGTTTTGTGCCTTTGCTCCGCGTATCGGGGCATTCTAACTTGCTTCCAGTAGAGAACGCATTGAGCGAGTGTCGACTCCTCTCGCCGTTTACTGTTCGGCTTACTGATACAGCGACTCACGAATATACCTCTACCCATGTCGGCTGTAAAGATCACAAGTTTGCAAACTACCTTGCTGAGATTTGGTACATACAGTTGCCATCCCCTGTCAGACGCTCTGACCTTCTATGCAATCGAATCTAATACAGAACTGGATGTTGAAGAATAGACAAACCCTGTTTATTAGCAAATTCTATAAAATTAATCATAAAAGAAGAAGCAGAGAGAAGTCACCGAGGTCACTGAGTTAATTACAAAGGAAACGAAACCTCAATTTAATACCAGTCAGACTGTTTCTACTGGGCAATCCCCGATTCCTGATTCAGAGAAGGTAAGGGGGTCGATGTGGGTCAAAATCGATAAGCTAATCGATTTTGCTCTTTTTCACACACAATATAGGTACATATGTTCTCAAAAACAAGACAAAACATTAGAGATTTCAAAATCAAAACTATGGCAGAGATATTCAGCTATAAAGTTGGAAAACTTGAAAATCGCACATCGATTTGCCCTCCAAGATCATGTTGGGACAAAACGGCAGCGATTGTCGTTTTCATGGTCTTGTGCTCGCATTCTAATCTGCGAACCTTTTGCCGGGCTCCGTAGCTTTCTCCTGCTTCGCAGAATCGTTTTCGCCCATCGATGCATCTACAGACAAACCACTGGTACCAGCTTCGCCTGCGATCTTCCAACTGACCTCTCTTGATACGAGATTTTCTGTCGTATCCATTGTAACCACCAGATTGCTTAGAATTTTGACCCGAAGTGTTTGGATCCTTCATTCCCGGGCGCTTAGTTATGAACACATTTGAGCCTGATATCTCGTACTGGAAATGATGGCACAGCAACACAATGATTCATGTTGCTCCTTTTTTGTTCTTTTTGGTACGAATCTTGGTCGAACAGAAGGGAAAGGAATTCAATTCCCTAGTTGTTGCGATACTTTCTGTTGTGATACTTTCTTCAGGAAGCCCTGCAATTTTGTAGTGGAAAATATTTAAGGTGTGTGCACACAGATACAGACACAGACCCAGACACACACATCGCTGAACATCTCTTGTGATCTTTTTCATCTAACTGTGCCCCTGAATCTTCATCCCTATCATTCATCCTTATCGAACACCAGCAGCGATATGTGACGGACGACTCATGCAATTCATCCACCAGAATGTTCACAAGATTGGTTCTCTAATTGCAGGCCTCAACGCTCCTCGCTGTCAAGTAGCTTTATAATTTTAGCACAAAAAATTTCAGGAGGCGTAAAGTGCATGATACGACTGCAGTGGGCCACCCACAAACACCCGGTGAAAAATTCCGAGATTCTATCCCCCTTTTCAACCAAGAACCCTTTTTCGTGGGTTCAAGTCCCTCCTTTGAAATCGTTTCGTGCAACTTTCTTACTTCTTTAATTGGGTTTAGGTCAGCTTTTGCATTGATAACGACTTTTCCCCAAGTTAGTGCAAACATCAAATCCAATTACATACATGAGTCTATAGACCTCCTTGCCATACCAATCAATTCCTTTGTTTACTTTGGACTGTCAGCAGAAAGGTCACCCGGGTAGCAGATGTAAGCAGAGAATGCAATCGAGCGATCAACTTTGTGAATGTGAAGGGAAGCTGCGTGTGAATGAACTGAATATGAAACTCCACAGGCAAAAACCGAAACTGAAATTTTGCATTAC